>CM035806.1:93198741-93221241 GCA_020466095.1 Chlorops oryzae
TGCGATAATGTGCGGCTTAGGAGTTTGAAAACTAAAAAACGCGCAAGGTATATCTGATATACTATATCATCGAGAAATTGTAAATAAAAATGGAATTTGCTTTATTAGAAATGTTTAAAGAAGCTGAAAAAGCCAAAGGAATATTGGAAGCAATAATATCAGAAGAGCATTGCAATATCCGCAGGACCAAAAAAAAGATTAATGGAGCTAATAGTGAAAGCCGCATCAGAAAACGTTCCACGACCTGTGATCAAAATTAACATTTCCAAACACATCCTTCACCTCTCATTTGCTGCACGGGAAAGCTTCCCTGTCAATGCCGTATTAAATATTAACCCGGTTTTCGTATTCGGTGTGAGCAAATGTAACTGAAATTTTCAAATGCAAATCTGCGCTAACCTCAGAGTTAAATGTTAACCCGGGGTTTATTTTCGGGTTAGATGATTTTTTTAATATGCGTTTTGACATTTGAAACCCTGGGTTTCGCCGATAACCCTAACCCGGCCTAGTGAGAACATAGCATTACTGTAAAATGTTTTGCATTCGGCTTCGGCCTTCGGTCTTCGGCCGAAGTCTTCAACTCTGCCGATTGTTCGGCTTCGGCTAAAAATCCACCTTCGGTCGGACACTAATATATATATATCGAATAAATATTTTGACTTAAACAGGCAAGACCGCCCTGAGGCGGTCTTCATTTTTTCGCTTCTAGAGTCGTAAGTTACACTATTTTTTCTCTAAAAAGCGAATTAATCTAAAATAAATTGATAAAAATACTCACAGAAATTTTTTAGCATGATTGTTATTTTAAAATAATTTCGTTTTCCACTTTAAAATTTATGAAGTGCGCCCAAAAATTTTTCGTGCTTTAACAATGAACTGTCGCACTTAACTGAAAATAAAAGCAAAACCGAACGGTAGATTGCAATTCATGCTTCTAAGAATTTATCAGCTGATGTAATATCTGAGTGTTGGTATATCAGTTAGAGACAACCTATTTAAATTTCTTGATTTAATGGCACTTTTGCGAAGACAGCCTGAGGGCGGGCTTGCCTGTTAAGGCATGTATCGAGCAGACATGAACTGTCAAACTCCATATAAAAAAAAGTGAGCTAAAAGCCCGATAAATGGATTTCCGCTCTCATTTAAGGTGCTCTCACACAATATGTATCGAGCAATATGACCTGTCAAATATGCCACAAGCGAAGCTAGCATGTCGTGTGAATGCAAGAATGTCGATACATATGACTGAGCCACATAGCTGTGCATCTTCCTTTTTTCGATTTTCAAACTAATTTGATAATCGTATGTGTGCACACGCGAAAACAGCTGTTTTCGTTTAAAAATAAAAATTGCGCGAAATGGAGTCGGCAAAGGTAAATATAGTTTGCTTTTTAATTAATTGATAATTTTAAAACAAAGGAATTAATCGACATGACATATATGTGTCGTGTGAGTGCAAAAAAGACAATGCATGTTCCAAACCAATTTTGACAGGAATACGGAATGAAATTTGACAGGTCATATTGCTCGATACATATTGTGTGAGAGCACCTTTAGCAAACCCATATCCAGCACGAGTGAAATCAGTGTTGTGAAAATTACTTCAGGGTTGCAATTTTTCGCACTTTTGGAGAAAAGTGGAGACTAGTTTAGCTAGTGAAATAAAGTGTTTGACATTTATTCCACCGCGAAAAGGCTGAATCCGTTGCACGAATCGCCCAAAAAATTAAAATGCTGAAAGCTGAAGCATGGATGGCGGCGAAGACCACTTTTTTGAAGCTGGACCATCGGTATCCAAAAAAAGGCGGGGAACAACTTTCAATTACGAGCAAAAACAACTGCTCTGTAATAAAGTTAAAGAATTCCCTTGCATATGGGATATAACTTCCGGATCGCACAGCAACAACATGGAAGTATCTGCAGCTTGGCGCGAGATCGCCGAGTGCTTGGGAATATCAGGTAAGAATTAATCAGCATCAATGTTCGTAAAACATTGCCATTATTTTCCAAAGAGAAAGCAACATAACCTAAACATAACATACCACATGTGTGGCGCTGGTTTCCGAGCTTATGCGAATTATTTCACTTAACTTTTATATCCAAGAAATTATTCGCTTTCATTGACAAGGACAGCTCACATGTAAACAAAACTCAGCTGACTTTAGCGCGTGAAATATATGGCCAACTCTACAAAGATAAATTAGTATTTGCTCGATACCGGCCTTTAGAGGGTAAAAGCCTTCGTAAATAGTTTAAAAAAATTCTTAACTACTGATTACTTTGTACTGATTACTTTGTATGTAACTGTGTTAAGCTAAAAATCCAACATTGCGATATATTCAATCATATGGCCTAGGCTCCAATGTTTCACATTGCGAGAGCTCGATACGGGGAAATTTCTAAAATTGAAATTTTTTCGTTGCAAGGTAGTTTTCAAATAATGATGTAGGAACTTCTTGAATTTTAGCGGTGCGATTTTACTCCTAGCGTTGAAATTGTCATCCTGAAAGATGACGATTCCTTGTAACTGATGATAAAAATGAAGACATTGTGGTTATAGGTTCATTTCAGATCAATTCATACGAGCCAGTGATGGCCTCAATTAGGGATCTTAAAAATTTTGCATGACTACCATGGGTTTGAGCTCATAAGACAAGTGGAGACTTACTATAAAGAAAGACTCAAAAACTAAAACAAACTAATAATTGATTTTCTTTAAACTTAAACACATACACGAATAAACTGTATATTCAAAACATTGTACATATGTATATACCAGCCCTATTTTGTTCAATACTATTTTAGTATTATGGCATTAATAGTTCCAACCCATATTATTGCATTTCCTAAAAGTACTACAAAATGCCCCAAAGTACTACTAAAAAATTCATCTCTATACCAAAAGTTTGCGTCTGGACTAGATCTCTCTACCAAAAGTTTGCGTCTGGACTAGATCTCTCTACCAAAAGTTTGCGTCTGGACTAGATCTCTCTACCAAAAGTTTGCGTCTGGACTAGATCTCTCTACCAAAAGTTTGCGTCTGGACTAGATCTCTCTACCAAAAGTTTGCGTCTGGACTAGATCTCTATACCAAAAGTTTGCGTCTGGACTAGATCTCTATACCAAAAGTTTGCGTCTGGACTAATCTCAATACCAAAAATTGACTGTTAAACTTATCTGTTAAACTTATCTGCTGATAAGAAAAGTTGTTTTTTATGTTTTCATGTTACTCAATGGATTGATATTGAATTGAATAAAGACAAGGAGCTTTAATTTTTCTATAGAGCATAAATGCAGTTTTTGTTTGTGTCATTTTGGGTAAAATTTTTAATTTTCTTATACCAAAACAGTATCTAGGAGTAGTGGGATGGAGTCTTTGTGCTCCAAGGAGGTGCCCCGCATTGTTTATTTTGTTCAGGGACTGTAATAATTTAACCTTTTTAATTTTTGAATCGAATTTCAAGCATTTATTTTGAGCGAAAAATAAAAATCTGAAAATAATGATTAGAATTCAAAGGTATATAGTTCATATGTCAACCTGTTGGTTGATATATAAATAAGATAACAAACTATATATATATATATATATATATATATATATAAGATTTTATCCCTTTGGATTCCTTAGGGTATGAGCAATCAATTGATACTCATATGTGAATAACGATTCTAAAGTTATTTCAAAATGACTTTTATTGCTGCCAAACAAATAAATAAAAGGCAGAATTAAACTGTTATTATCTGACTGAAAAAATAAAAGTCAAAACCTATTTGTTAATTTTTTTTTTTAATAGTAATATTTAAGTTCAAAAATAATTGTTTGCTCTTTAGTTTAATTTTATAGTCATAACTGGTACAATCCCTATATTGTGGGCCAGAAACGGTCAAATGGGATCGGATTTTCAATATTTGTACCTGCCAGCCGAAATTTTTTTGGGTCGATTGTTACGAAATTTCATTTCTCTTCTAAATCGAAAAAATTAAATATAAAAAAAATCCAACTGTATATCCATAAAAGAAAGCTAATAAATTCAAATTCATTTAGGAGTCAATGGGAACCGAACCGGACAAATCTGCAAATTTAAATTTTGGTTTCTTTAAAATGCCTCGAAATAACCGACACACTGTAATGTCCTTTTATCATTTTCTTAAATAAGTATTTGGGTCAAAGTGAAAAGTAATAGGGCGTCGGGTTGTGGCACCATAGAAGAAATGCAAATTGCACATGTTATAGTTCATCAAAGAAGTATGCCGGTGGGAATGTCGAGCATATGACTGCAAGCAAAGAGTATAGAATCTAAAGAGTTCCCATAAGGATAATATAATGGGTTTTATGGTTTGTCTATGTACATATCTAAATCTTGACTGATGGAGATAAAAAAAAATGTAAGTAATATGTAAATGTAAGTTATAAATGTTTGCTTCAAATAAATTGTTGACCTTTTTCTTTTTTTTTTTTTTTGGTGCAAAAATGAGAAATTTCAATTTACTACCCAAAAATTCATTTCTACTCCGATTTTTTCGGTCTTCTACTACGAAATAGGATTTCCGTAGTCCGAACACTGGTTTGAAGAGCTAATATTTGGTTGGATAGCTTTTGGCGCGTTCGTAGAAATAGAATTATGAATGATTTTTTCGCCTACTTTGAATACTGCGTGAAAAGGTGTGTGAAGGAGTGTGGAAGTTAGAAAAAACCGCCGTTGCTCAATATATTTGTATTTGCGTGGTTTTTTTCTAAAGGACTGAACGTATGTGCATTAGGCTGTCCCGAAAAATATTTTTTTTGAGCTACAGATTCGCCTCCGGTGTCAAAACTTGCGTAATTTTTCACAGATAACGAAACAGGTACAAAAATTCATTTAAATGTCATCTTGAGGGTTCTACCTCTCTTTGAAGTTTTCAATTTTTTCGTTTTTTTCCGTCTTTTTATGATAACTCCCCAGAAGTCACCCCTACAGACATATAATGTATGACCAACTCCCATTATTTTTTTACCCCAAACATTTTTTTTGAGCAAACTTTCCCCATATCCCCGCTCCTTGAGGGGGTTCCCATACAAAAATATTTTTTTATGAAATTTCCCCCCACCGTCCTAACTAGTCCTAGAGTGCCCCTAGAGAAGTCAAATGTTTGACCGACCCCCATTAACTTTGTCTCCCTAACATTTTTTTCCCAACATACTGACCCCCATATTTCCCCTCCTTAGGGGGTCACCCATACAAAATTACCTTAATTTTATCACAATTTCATACAAAATGGCTGTCACTGCAGTCAAACCACTCCTAGGGGGATGATATATATGACCGACCCCCATTATTTTTTTACCCCAAACATTTTCTTCAAACATACCTACCCTCTATCTCCCCTCCTTAGAGGGGTCCCCATTCAAAAATAGGCTTAAATTAAAGAAAAATGCCTCACGAACTTCAATCTATAATATAGATGGCGTAGGAACAAGAACGAGCATGTTCAGTATGCATATTCGAAAAATTTACAAAATTACCTTTTAAACGAGCCTAATATGAAGAATATTGGATTAGTTTTGGGTATGTTTTAATAATATGTTATAATTATTACCTTTTTTTAAAACTGAATTTTGGGTTCCATCCCCTAACTGGCCAAATAATGACCCTAGTAGAAAAAAAATAAATTTTCTAGTCAAATGCCGCAAACCTCAATCTATGACGAGTTTTTTGAGGCTATAACCATTAAAATCGGTTAGTGGTTTCTATTCATAAAATTAATTCAAAACAAATATATTTGAAACGCATTATTCACTGTTTTCACGTTCGTCTGTTAAGTCTTTGCATGTCTCTCTCGGTCTGTATGCATGGAAAGACTCAAGAAAGGAACGTGAAAACAGTGAATAATGCCTTTCAAAAATATTTGTTTGAAGAAAATGTTTGGGGTAAAAAAATAATGGGGGTCGGTCATATATATCATCCCCTTAGGAGGGGTTTGACTGTAGTGACAGCCATTTTGTATGAAATTGTGATAAAATTAGTGTAGTTTTGTATGGGTGCCCCCCTAAGGAGGGGAGATAGAGGGTCAGTATGGTCAGACAAAATGTTAGGGGGACAAAGTTAATGGGGGTCGGTCATATATTTGACCCCTCTAGGAGGACCCTGGGGATAGTTAGGACGGTGGGGGGAAAATTCATAAAAAAATAGTTTTGTATGGGAACCCCCTCAAGGAGCGGGGATATGGGGAAAGTTTGCTCAAAAAAAATGTTTGGGGTAAAAAAATAATGGGAGTTGGTCATACATTATATGTCTGTAGGGGTGACTTCTGGGAAGTTATCATAAAAAGACGGAAAAAAAACCGAAAAAATTGAAAACTTCAAAGAGAGGTAGAGCCCTCAAGATGACATTTAAATGAACTTTTTGTACCTGTTTCGTTATCTGTGAAAAATTACGCAAATTTTGACACTGGAGGCGGATCTGTAGCTCAAAAAAAATATTTTTCGGGACGGCCTAATGTGCATACATTACTATATGTGGCACTCTACAACAACTATGCTTGTTGACTTGAAGTAGGCCCCCGTTGCATGCATTCTTATGGCAAAATCAAAAACGTAGCACGCCCCCGAGAAATTCCGGGTCCGGTCTAACAAATCTTTTCAAATCTTGTAACATGTACCAAAATGTATGGTATCACTCATATACATGTTTAAGTGTTCGTCAAATATTTTTTGTTAAAACTAATTTTTTTCGACTAAAATATGGTTTTTATATAATATCAAAAATATTTACGTGAAATTTTCCTTTTGTTCTTCAACAACGCTAAAGAAGAGCACTCATGCGTCGAATATGACCGAATGTTCGTTTACAAAACAGAACAGCTGATATGAACTTTTCAGTGATGTAGAAAAAAATCTAGCTCGATACCAAACTAATGGCTCAAGTACTTATAACAAATCATGCTAAAATGAATACAAAAACTACTTATTTTTCGAACTCCTTTCTTGAAAAGGGCACATAATTGCATTATCTTTCATCAAAAACCTAAAAGGTTGTATACTAAAAAGAAAACATCAACAAATTTCAACGCAAGAAAGCTTAGTTACCGAATTGAGTGAGTACTCAAAACATTCTAGCATCACTAATTCGGTTGTTGTTGGGAGTGCCACATATAGTAATATATGGTATGTGTTAAGGGTATAGATCAGTGATTGCCTCCGGAATGCCCGCGGGCAACGCACTTGTGTAAGTGCCATGTAGGACTGTAGGTCGAACTGTCGACGTCGAAAAGCCTCTGTCGCGATGGGGATATACACCATTAGGCAGGCATTGGAAATTCAACAAATTGGGGATTGTAGTATCTAGTAGGCTGTTCAATATTAATGTGATATATAGAAATATTAATAAAGAGTTAGTTGATATTGGATTCGAGAACGGAGCAGATATTATAGTGGCGACGAAGAAACGGACCCACAGAAAGGATCTAACACAAAAAGAAAGGAAAGAAGAAACAAAGAAGTATATTGGAAATGGATACCAAAGGTGCATTTGTTTTATTAAATTAGGGTGGGAGTACGGTTAGATTTAAATAAGTTGCAACTGAGTAAAGGACTGAGGTCCTTAAAATGAATTTGAAAAAAAGTGAAAGGATTAGAATTAAATTTCGGAAATCCTAAAAAGTGAAGTAGAATTAAATTTCGGAACTTCAAGAAGAAAAGTGAAAGGATTAGAATTAAATTTCGGAAATCCTTAAAAGTGAAGTAGAATTAAATTTCGGAACTTCAAGAAAAAAAGTGAAAGGATTAGAATTAAATTTCGGAAATCCTTAAAAATGAAGTAGAATTAAATTTCGGAACTTCAAGAAAAAAGTGAAAGGATTAGAATTAAATTTCGGAAATCCTTAACCAGAAGAAAATTCTAATAATTATGAAAGTGGGGTAGTTGATATTTGATGAGCACTGATCCTTAAATTCTGTAATTTTGTTTTAGGCAAGATGATGATAAGAGGTATTGGAGGTCCGGCTTCGTTCAATTTCAAGGCAGACGATAGCAACTGTAGCCGTGACTGGAAGAATTGGCTTCGTGGATTTGAAATTTTTGCGCAAGCAAACAATATGGTTCGAGCATCAAGGAAATTGAACTGGATGCTGCACTATGCGGGCCCGGACGTACAGAATATATATAATATTTTTCCCTACCAGAAGAAACAAGCGATGTTGAGGAAAAGAAGAAAGGACCTTTAAAATCTGACTACATACCGTTCTTGAAAAATGAATATGACGACGCGGTAATGAAACTGAACAACTTCTTTGATCCAAAGCATAACACCTCATACGAACGCCATTTGTTTCGCCAACTGAAACAGAATACAGATGAACGCATTGATATATTTTTAATGAGACTTTGAGAGCAAGCAGACCGTTGCGATTTTAAAGATCAAGTTGATGACAACATTAAAGATCAGATTACTATTGGATGCAACTCTGATTTACTTCGGCGCAAATTACTAGAACGGGGCGAGGAAAAATTGGACAGCATTGTTCGAATGGCTCGAGTTTTAGAAACAGTGGTAGATCAACAAAAATTGTTTCAAGCTGTTTCAGACAATGCACAGGGCCCGTCAGCGACTATTAAAAAAACAACTGTAGACGAAAGTGAGGTTTGCAAAATTGAAGCTACAAGAAACAAGTCCAGGTTTACGCAACGTATTCCTTATATGCTTGAAAGCGCTGCTGTCGAGTATGAAGATATTTTTTGTATTCATTCACAAGCCACAGGAAACAAACTATGGTGTAAAATTGGAGGCGTCAACATTGAAGTCATAATAGATTCGGGATCAAAATACAATATTGTGGACCGTGTATCATGGATTGAATTGAAGAACCAAAATATAGTGACGATGATTCGGAAAAAAGATGTAGACATAAGTTTTCGCGCTTATGGTGGACATGTGCTCAAGTTTTTAGGGATGTTTCGGGCTATTGTTGAGACTCCGCATAATAAAATGCTTGCTGATTTCTACGTTGCAGATGAATGCGGCAAAGTTTTACTTGGTTATGAAACTGCGACAGCTCTTAAAATTCTGAGAATTGAGTGCAACACAAATGTGAACACGGTTTTTGAAAGCTCACGAATGATACCGTATCTCGGAAAAATGAAAGATATAATTGCCCATGTCAAGAAACTTCCGGGCTCACACGAATCAGAAGAACCACCAACGGATCTATCCAGTAATCAGTTGATCTTACGACCTGCCGCGTCCCATATACCTATGCGCCGACCTACGCGCAATAGAATCATCCCAAAACGCTTTCCAAATTAAACTGAGTTTTTTTAGATTCAAGTTAATTTAAATTAAAAGAAAGAGAGTAATGTAGTATCTAGTAGGCTGTTCAATATTAATGTGATATATAGAAATATTAATAAAGAGTTAGTTGATATTGGATTCGAGAACGGAGCAGATATTATAGGGATATTCACCAAAAAGCTACCAACAAAAACCTTAAGCAGGAATAGGAAATTCAACAAATTCGAGAAATTCACCAGAAAGCTACCAACAACAATACGGGTAGACACAAAGTGGCACTATGATGCCACTTGCAAGAAAATTATCAAAGAAAGACGGCGTCAGCTCGGTGTTTTATATTGCTTGAAAAGTTCATAATTGAAGCTTTAATAAATATATTACGATATGTTTTTGCTCAATGCGCACGAATGTTTTCATTTTGTAATAAATTGACATACATTTTTGACTACAGCTACGAATTTGATTGTACATAGAATTTAGCATTTTTGCTGAAATAGTGTGATCAAAAAGTTATGTGGACAGGGTAGGACTAAAAAAACATTTTCTGTTTCTCCTTGATATTGCGATTCCTTAATTATTTTTATGTTTTTCAAGCTTTTCATGTGATTTTATGAGTTTGGTAGATATTTTATATGTAATGTACTCGAAAATCTCCCAAAATTAAAAAGAAAAGTGGCAATGCATTTCACCACAGCAGAGCTAAAGATTTCGCTGCCATTGCATGCTTCTCTTTTCCTCATGCTATATGCATATGTTGAAGCAGCGTAGCTCTAACACATTGCAGGGATTAGGAAGAAGAAGAGTTAGACCTATAGTCCTATATGGTAAGTGCCTATGCGTGGGAAGCCGAAGCTGAAAAACGAAAATCAGTCTGTTGTCAAATGTCGAGCGAGCAGGTTTGCGTCGCATGCTTTCTTGAAATTTAAATTTCCTTCATTCAAATTTTCGTCATTTCATTCAAATCAGTCATATGAAAAATGTCGAACGGGAAGGGTGTATTCGCTTGCCTTTTATTTTATGCTTACACCCTGAAAAAGACATAGCAGCAATAAAATATTGATTTTAATGGGTACATTTTTTATATGGAAGAACGTAGCTATGAAGAAAAAATTACAACATTTTGATAATACTGCATTCTTCAGACCGTATTTGGAGCTATTTTTCAAAAAAAAATGTTTTGAATTTAGAAATTTCTTGTTTTTATTTGAAGTAGAAGTATGTATATAAGTTAACGCTAAATAAGTTCGTTAACCCAAAAATCAATTGGTGCTCGCATTGGAAAATGCAAACACATTAATAAGCAATTTGATAACTTGTCTTTCGCAACTCTTTGGCCCAAAAAGTGCAAACAACTAAATCGACACTTTTTTCCAATTTTAAGTTTCAACATTTAACAAAATCTGCAGCGTCTGGCTTGAAACGCGAAAGCGCTGACTTGGCGCTTCCGCTACTTGCAGTGTAAATCGCCAGATAAGTTCTTTTAGTTTTAAGTCTCGTTTTAAGTCAAAATTGTAAAAGCGAACACTCTGTTTTTGACCACTAAATATATCGTTTCGTGCTTTTGACAAGCAGTTAAATAAATCGTTTCGTGCTTTTGAAAAGCAGTGGAAAAAAACATTTAAATTCGTTTTGACTTTTGAAGCTTTCGATAAGCTCATAAAGGTGAATTCGTTTTAATTTTTGGGTCTCTTAACACTAAGAGACTTATCTGGCGCCCGAGCAAAGTTTTTACAACAAAAGTAACGTCGCGAAATTTGTAAAGAAAGAGGCCCCTTAGTATCCTTTGGGAAAAAAGGACGCGTAGAACGCACGCCGCTTTACCCGCGTATTAAAACATAATTAGAAAAGAAAAATTTAAACTATTAAAAAATTCAAAAAGCCACAATTACCAAGAGGAACTGTTAAATAATATTATCAACCAAAAAATAAAAAAAATTAAAACTACAAATCAAAAAGTGACTTTTACGAATTCATACAAAATCTTTGAAAATCAAAAATCAAAAAGGTGACGGCTCTTACCTAAAAAAATTTCATCTAGAAATTTAAAACAAAGACCGACTCATCAACTAAAAAGCCATCGTTAATAAAAGACATTTAAGCAACGAGGAATAAAAATATTAAAACGGAATAGCAGAAAAAAGGATTGATAAAGCAGTTGTTGGGAGGGATCACCACCATCTACAAACAACCCAAAATGCCCAAAATGAAGTCAACGTTTTTAGTACTGTTGTAGGTCATTGACAAAATTCAAATAATCTTTCTTATTAACTTAAGTACTATTTTCCAAAAACTTTTTGTTAATTTCTTGATTATTTATGGAAAAAGTAATTGAAAATAATAAAAAAAAATATTGTAATTTACCACTTCTATTGAAAGATAAATCGGAAATAAACAAATTAATTAGGCAATCAAAGTAATTCTTTCTAAAACAAAAAATTAAAAGAACAATAAAATACTTTAAAGCTCAAGATGTCGAATCCCAACAACCTAGTACGTCCAGCCGTTTTAAATGTTCCTCCACCTAACCCTAATCCCAATCCCAACCTTCCTAATCAACCAAATAGGGATGCGCTGGGACAGTTCAATCTAGCGGACTTCCGGACGGTCATTTTAGAGGTAATAAATAGTCAGGTACCTAGAATGTTGCAGTCTTCGCTAAACCCAAATGCTATTTACGCGAATGCGGTAGATCAAACAATAGATGAACGTCATTTAGACAACTTGGGGGATCTAGATAAAATTCCAGACGTTGTCAAATGTCTAAGGGAATTTTCAGGTAAGCCAGGAGAGTTTTATTCCTGGAAAAAGAGCGTAGAAAGAATTTTGAAAATCTATGAGAGTTTTAAAGGAACACCGAAATACTATGGAGTCCTAAACGTTATTAGGAACAAAGCAGTAGGGAATGCGGACATGGCGTTGGAGTCCTACAATACGCCGTTAGGCTGACCAGCCATTTCCAAGTGCTTAACTTTGCACTATGCAGATAAAAGGGACGTGTCGACACTCGAATATCAGTTGACAGGACTTATTCAGGGCAACGCAACAGTGCAATAATTATATCAAGCTGTGAACTCGCACTTGTTGCTCATTCTAAATAAATTAGGCGGTGTAGATGTAGGAGGCGAAGCCCTTAACTTGTTAACACAAACATACCAAAGTAAGGCACTCGAAACGTTTATAAGAGGCCTTAACGGTGATCTGCCAAGATTGCTAGGCATGACGGAACTATCTGATCTACCCCAAGCCCTCCATTTATGTCTTAAGTTAGAAAATCAAAAGTTTCGTACCAATCACGCACAAAATTTTAATAGTCAGCCGGCGAAGAAAAATTATCAAAATGCACCACCTCCTATACCACAGAAATATAATTCACAAAGGACCAGACAACCATTCTACCCCCAAATAGCTTACAATCCACGCCCCCAAAATCCGTTCCCCGTGAGACTCAATAACAACATGGAAGAACAAAATCTTAACTATCAATCAAGACAGCCACCACTGCGACCAACAGCAACTAAGCCACCAGAGCCAATGGATTTTGATAGAAGCATTCGCTCGCAACAACTAAATTATGCCAATAGGCCAGCCCAGCATCAGTTCTTAGGGAAAAGGCCATCAAACCCACTTTCGCAGCAAAATATCCAACCTACTAAGGCCCAAAACACAACTTGCGGCGCGTCAAGTTCTACCAAAAGAACTACCAAAATTTGAAGGCGATCCAGAAGATTGGCCGCTGTTCATTAGTTCGTTCGAAACAACAACAACAATAGGCGGATTCACAAATGCCGAAAATTTTATGCGACTTCAGGTGAGCCTTGAGGGAAAAGCAAAAGAATTAGTCAAAAGTAAACTTCTAAATAGAAAAAATTATTGAAAAAGCTCGACAAGCGCCAGATCCGCGCGACAGGCTGGATGTACTCATAGATATCACTCTGGCTGTAAAAACATATGTGCGAAGATGCAAGCCTGCAATCTCATGGAATATCTAAACAACCCGATGCTCGTCAAGGAATTTGTGGATAAACTGCCGAACCAGTATAAATTATGTTAGGCAACACAACAGTCAAAAGACCAACCGATAGTTCTTGCATTTAGCAATTGGCTGTATAGTCTAACAGAGGCGGCGTCCAAGGTAGTATCCGTATCGACATCAAGAAAGAGCGCATCCGTAAATGTACATTCAGACAGCACTTCAAAGCCCGGAACATGCATTGTATGTCAGGGAGATCACAAATTAAACAAATGCAGTGAATTCGAGAAGCTCGCGACTGAAAAAAGGTGGGATGTCGTTCAAAACACAAGCTATATCGAAATTACCTTAACTTTCACCGGAGAAAGTGTTTGTATAGGAAAGATTGTCAAACTGATGGCTGTACAGCTAAACATCACCCACTTTTACATCAGACTGATGCTACAAAAGGCAAGGAAGCTGCCGAAGTAAACACAAACCAATCGAAGGACAGCATACTCTTCCGGATAATTTCAATTCAAATACGTGGAAAACATGAGAACATCCACACATTCGCATTCCTCGTTGAAGGATCGTCAGTTACATTAATCGATGAGGAGTTGTTTGATCGTTTAGGCGCAAACAGCACTGACGAACCGCTGTGCTTGAAGTGGACTGGTGAAACAACGCGGAGAGAGGAAACAAGAAAACGCGTTTCTCTGAAAATTCAAAGCCTTCACAGCGGAGCGGTGTTTATGCTGAAAAATGTGCCTACGATGAAGCATCTCGAGCTGCCAAGGCAATATTTAGATATGGAAGAAATAAAAACCAAGTTTCCATATATGAAGCGCATTCCAATCGAATCTTATAACAACATAAAGCCGATGGTTCTGATAGGAGCCGACTATTGGAATCTTGCAGTGCCAATAAAAATCAAGGAAGGCGGACAGGAGGAGCCCATTGCATCCAAAACACGACTAGGATGGACGGCTCAGGGACGCTTTAACGGAAAAATAAAACAACAACATCTCAATATCCACACCTACGAATGTTGGAAACAGCATAACGACCTACACGAAATGATAAAAGAATCATTCGCTACGGAATATCGGCCAAAAACGCACATCTCTAAGGACGAAGAGCGAGCCTTCAAGATAGTGACGGAAACGTGCAAGAATAAAAGCGGTAGATATGAGGTGGACCTACCGTGGCGACAAGATATCCATAGTTTGCCGGATAGCTACGACATGGCGCTGAAAAGACTGCACTGCCTAGAACGTAAGCTCAACAAGGATGAAGCTTTACAAATTAAAATGCAACGGGAAATCGACAATTTAATCCAAAAAAGATATGCTCGAAAGGTTTCAGCAAGCGAGATGGCGAACAAAACAGGAATAGAGTGGTATCTGCCAATATTTGTCACCACCAACGCTAACAAGCCAGACCGAATAAGGCTAGTTTGGGATGCGGCTGCTAAAGAAGGCGGAAAATCCCTTAACGACTTCTTGCTCAGTGGCCCTGATCTGCTCACACCTCTCATAGACGTCCTACTTTCTTTTCGTACGGGAAAGGTGGCGATTTGTGGCGACATTCAGGAGATGTTCCACCAAATACGAGTGAGATCCGAAGACATGCACGCCCAAAGATTCTTATGGCATGCAAAGGATAATAAAGGTACTCCCGACGTATACGTGATGGAAGCCCTCACATTTGGAACTTCTTGCGCTCCGTCCATCGCGCACTTCATACATATCAAAAATGCAGAGAAATTTCAAGACCAATATCCACGCGCTCTCCAAGTTATAAAGCACGCTCATTATGTCGACGATCTTGTTGATAGCGTGAACTCCAGGGATGAGGCACTCCAACTAGCACTGGATGTGAAAACGGTTCATGCAGCCGCTGGATTTCATTTGAGAAATTGGTCGTCGAACTGCATTGACGTAGCAGACTACCTGAACAAGGATAACGAGCGAAAAGAGCTGCTTAAACTAGCAACGACAGAAAAGCTTCTAGGTATGTACTGGGACCCGACTAACGACTGTTTCAGATATATTTGCAGATTCCCAAAAGTAAAGAGAAGCATTCTTGAAAGAGATCTAAATCCCACGAAGAGGGAACTACTGCATGTCCTCATGAGTATTTTCGATCCCCTTGGACTCATATCCTGTTACAAGATTAAGCTGAAAATTCTGCTGCAAGGAGTCTGGCGCTCTGGCATTGACTGGGATGACACCCTCCTGGAGGAACTTATTAAGTGTTGGACAGAGTGGAAAGCCCAGTTAACAGATATACTCGCAGTAAGAGTTCGCCGATGTTACAGCCCATTACTTTCCGTTGCCAGCAACGATGCCTACGCAGCCGTAAGCTATCTGATCGTTCAACATTATGACGAAGTTGAAACCTCTTTAGTAGGGGCCAAGGCTTAGGTTGCACCGCTAAAACTTGTATCGATTCCTCGACTGGAACTCCAGGCGGATATCACCGGCAAGAGGCTAGCAGAAAAAATCAGCAGTATCAGAAATCTCCCAAAAATGACACTCGTTTGGTGGACGGATTCAAAGACTGTCTTAAAATGGCTCCAAGCTGATCCGAAAAGATTCTATCAGTTTGTCATGATTCTGGAGTATTCAAATGCTTCCCAGTGGATGTGGGTACCATCAAACCTCAACCCAGCGGACTTCGCACCAAAAACCTCGACCAAATTGCCATAATTTTCTCAAACTAACTCGGGACGAATGGCCTACGTGCCCGGATCTGGCACCAACCGAAACAGCAGAGCTGCGTCATCACGTACTACAGATGAACTCAACTTCAATCAACCAACTTACCATCAACCTCGAATATTTTTCAAAATGGGATCACCTGTACCGTGCTGTTGGAAATTTGATGTCGT
The DNA here is from genome assembly GCA_020466095.1 of Chlorops oryzae. Classification (NCBI taxonomy): domain Eukaryota; kingdom Metazoa; phylum Arthropoda; class Insecta; order Diptera; family Chloropidae; genus Chlorops; species Chlorops oryzae. Next base: position 93,214,854 of record CM035806.1, read on the forward strand.
ATGTAGAAAAACTACGAGGACGCGTCGGTAGCCTTGAATATCAACGACCTGTGCATGAACGGACGCAACTGGCGAAGAAACTGCTTTTCAAGTTCGCACAGACGAAAGAATACGAACCTGAGATCTTAAATCTTCAACGTGGTAAGAACGTACGAAACAGTTCTAAGCTAATATCTTTCAACCCTTACTTAGACGATTATGGTGTGCTTCGGTCACGAGGACGTACCGAAGTGCTAGTCACACGAGACGACCCAATAATACTGCCGAAAAGCAACCATATCAGGTTCCTGATTGTGCGGTCCTACCACGAGAAAAATCACCACATGCTACATGAGTCATCCATCAATGAAATCAAGGGCGTGTTCATCATTCTAAAACTAAGAGTCTTGTATAAAACAGTGCGGCAAAAATGTCAACGATGCGTGATAGAAAGCGCCAAGCCAAGTACACCTCAAATATTTCCATTTCCACAAGCTCGTCTAGCAACATTCCAGCGACCGTTCACCTATACAGGCATCGACTGTTTTGGGCCGATTTTGCTTAACGTAGGCCGACGAAAGGAAAAAAGATGGGGCCATCCACGTAGAAATCGCGCACTCTCTGGACACCAGTTCGTGTATCATAGTCAATCACAACTTCATGTCGCGTCGCGGTACACCCAGAGAAGTCTTCACGGACAACGGAACAAACTTTAAGGCGAATTAGAAGTTGCTACGTGAAGCCTACTTCCAAATTGATTTTTCTGTCGTATCGAAAAATTACGACGAACTAGTATGGCACTTTAACCTACCTGCAGCACCACATATGGGGGTGCATGGGAAAAGCTGATAAAAACGATCAAAGCTACACTTTACAATATACATCCCTCAGTTAACTGCAATGATGAAAGTCTTCGATATGGGCTGTGTGAAGTCGAATTCACCATAAACTCACGCCCACTGACGTTCGTATCGTTGGAGACCATCGACGATGAAGCACTTACTCCGAACCATCTCCTACTGGGGTCATCAAACGGACTCAAGCCCACGAATGCTTACGATCGCGGATTCCGAGAACAGTGGAAGCAAGCTCAGGAATTCGTTAACCAGTTTTGGCGGCGATGGCTGAAGGAATACACGCCTACAATAACACGAAGAGGAAAGTGGTTCCACAGGCAACCGCCTTTCAAAGAAGGAGACGTGGTAATTGTATCCGATAGTGATTTTCCCCAAAATACCTGGCCTAAAGGTCTCGTGAATTCCATAGTCACTGCAAAGGACGGACAAGTGCGAAGATCAATAATTCAAACAGCAAGTGGAATACTAGAGAGACCATCGTGCAAGCTAGCCCTTTTGGATTTTGGCAAAGATCGTCAGTAACCGAACCAAGGATCGATTACGAGGAGGAGAACTGTTGCTCTGTTTTGTCGAGAAGACAGTTTCACCTATGTAACTTTATTCAACTCATTTACATTTTCCTTATGTTTCTTTATTCCACTAATTTATACCGTTTTATTTATTAGCAAAAAAATGCCTTTAAAATAACACGAAGTTTCCAAGAAAATCAATTAAGGGATTATTTTACAAAAATTATTTCAAGAACTTGGTGGCGTAAGCAATGAGCAGTATAATTTCAGAGTAAAATTTAAGTTTAACAAGATCTTTAATATAGAAATATAGCTAGTTTGCAACCCAACGAGATGTTATTGATTCTGTTATATATTTTACATTATATTTCACCTTTAAGCTCTTCTTCCTGAACTGCCGTTTGATCGGATCGGAAATGTGTATCACTGTTGGTGGTGGCAATTAACCTTTCCAGGTGACACCTCTCACGTTCTCCAATATCAATATCACTCGCAATGTCCACAACGTCAATATCTTCATTTTGGTCATCATTTAATTCCTCGTCCAAAGCACGATTACTACATTGGTTCATGGTCACCTTTGTTATCACTGTATGCTGCATCTGTGTGGTGTGGCGAACACCACAGGTCCTGTCCACCTTAACAGACTGATGATACCTATCATTAATTTCTTCACTGGCAGTACATATTGGGTTTTTTAATGTTGTTGTTGTTGTTGCTTCCCCTGACTCTGGGTCACTAAGAGAAGAGGTTGTTACATCTGGTGCCAATAATGAAGCAACATCGAATTGCCTTTTTCTTGACTGTGTGTAAAAATTTTCGATCATTCTCCCCGCAGGTAAGCTATCCAGTGACTTCTGCTTATTGGTTGATGCGTTTTGTGGAAAAGGAAGCGAGCCCGGAGATGCTGCGATATAATATCTTGCCGATAATGGTCGAAGATTTATGTATTGATTGGCAATGTGGGGTCCCACAATAGTGATAGGATGCTGCCGTTGGTGCAAATAATTAAATGCTGCGATCTGCTGTGTTACCGTGAAAGAGTGGGCTGTCGAAAAAAGTGTAGGACCACCTGGAGGCGAAGGCGGGGAGGACAAGTCTAATGGAGGTGGACTAGGTGAGTCTGTACCGGTGTCGTCAACACTTAGACCCATATGTTTTCGTACTTTTCTTTGTGCCTTGCGTCGTCTAAAGTCACCTTTCCGAAAATCATCCATATTTGCGGGATGTATGGCCCAATAATGTCCTTTTCCATTGGCGCTGCGTCCCGATTTGACGAAACAATCGTTCAGCGATAAGTTGTGTCGTATGGAATTACGCCAACCTGGACCTCGTGTTCTAAAATATGGATAGTTGTCCAGTATGTATTGATATATGTCTGAAAGCACTAACTTCAATTCCGCTGAACTAAGTATTGCCATTGCAATCAAACCGATATAACTATGTTGCGGCTTTGGGTCTTCAGACTTGAACATGTGTTGGGGGAAAAGTGAAAGAGCCAGACGGGGCGAGGCTCCATAGGGTGTCGAGTACCCACTACCTGAGGAGCTGCCAAGCGTATTGAATTGCTGCTGATCCTGGTGCTGCTGCTGATTTTGCTCCATTGGGATGTACCTTAAACGTTCCATATTAAGTGCATAATTATATAATTGCAAGCGATATTGGTCCAAGGCTGTCGTAGCAGAGGAAAATGACGTCGACATTGAAGGAATGTATGAATTGGTGCTTAAGACATTAAACGCTGGATTCGATAAAGCACTAAAATTGTTATTGCATGTACGCTCCAACACTTCAGTTCGCCTGCCTTGGGATGATATAACATCTTGGCCATCCATTTGACTGCCATTTTCAGTCATTAAACTGGGCATGTTTCCTCTGTAACGAAACACCAAAAAAATTAATTTACATTTTTCCACAATTATTAAATATATGTATATGAAATGGTTGGACCACAAAGATTATATAAAATTTGAAGACAGAAAACTGTAGTCAGCAATTTTATATCCTCTCCAATTACACTCCATACTCAAAATAAAGTCACTAGCGTAACGGTGTTTTTAATCACATCTCAAAAAAAAAAAAAAAAAAATTATCCGTAACATAAATTTTTCCATGCAATTAGAAATAGTTCTGAAGGCTGAAATTACATAGAAAGCAAGTGTTAACAATCAAAAAGTAAAGAAAAATAATCTTCAATCTTTGCACTCAAACAGCTTCACATATTTCACGAAATGGAAAATGAGCTCACACAATTTGTATGGTACACATTTTACAAAGCGTGGCTTTTTCGGACTTATTTACATTGTCAATTGAGCATGGAAATCCGAAAAAGTGAAGTGGATTGGGTTTAAGGGGACCTTCTAGTCTAGAGCACGAAAATTTAGGGTATTTTCATAATTTTTTTTTGGTGTTAAGCCAAATAAAAAACGATTTTCTAAGTATGCAGGCTTATTATATTCTTTATTGAAAAAAAATTAAAAAAATGTAATTTTTTTTTTTTTTTTGGTATTTTAAAAATGGCGTTGAAGTGGACCCTCTTTCAGGCCCGGATTTAGAAATGTGCCGCCCCTAGGCAGTTGCCAAAATTGCCGCCCCCCCTTTCCCGCCCTCAAAATTTCTTTAATGGTGGAATTAGTTTGGTACGAATAGTTTTTTAATCAATAAAGTGCATTTTTCTAAGACAAACTATTTTATTTCATTATAATCAGTAGCCTTATAATAATGAGGTATATAACTTGATGTCATTCAACAATACCATTATTTATGATATCATCTTTTGTACAAAAACCACTGCTCATTGGCTCAAATTTTTACGTCTCGTTTTTTGAATGGCAAAGTCATTGATAATGTCATCACAATCTAGAGACATGAGCAAATCTGATTCTATAGTTAACAAAGCAAGTGCATTTAGTCGTTCCGCAACCAGTTGAGATCTCAAATAGTTTTTTACTCGCCGCAGCACGGAAAATGATCGTTCAGCGCTAAAATTTGATACGGGTGTGCAAACAAGCATTCGGTACGCTATATCAACATTCGGAAAAACTGTGTAGAGCTCATTATTTCTTAATAATTTGAGCAGATCCATAGGAGAATTTTTTTCCATGTTCTTTTTGGCGCAGTAACTTTTGAATAAAATCATTTCATTTGCGAACGATGCTTCGATGTCTTGATCGTAGAAATTTATCAACTGAGCTGATTTTTCACGAATTTCTTCTTTATTCAAACAATGCATATCTGTAATGACTGAAAATTTCTGATAAAGGACTCTATACGCTTTTTCTCTTTTTCGTAATTCCGATAAAATTTTTATGTTTAAAATTAAACAAATTTTCGAAGTTTCCGCAAAAATTTGCCGCCCCTCAGATCTTGCCGCTCTAGGCGACTGCCTACAATGCCTGCATGGTAAATCCGGGCCTGCCCTCTTTGAAAAAGTACCTCCGTGGTGTGAAAGATTTTGGCAGTTCTGGTAATCGGAAAAAAAAAACAAAAATATGTTATTAATCAGAATGAATGCGGCTATGGCAGGAACTAGAATAAAAAAAAATTTTTTTAAATTGACAAAATGGCGCAATTTTTTATTTCAACCATCAAAAACTCCCCTTTTTTTGACCATTTTTTTTTTATGAAAAAATATGAAGTTCTTTAAATAAAAATTCGATTCTAGTTCGGGCCATAGCCATTGATGTTATGAATAATATATAGAAATTCCAGACAAATCGGTTCGATGTTTTTTTTGTTTTCATTCACACCAGGTCAAAAAAAGCGGGTTTGAGATAAACGCGTTCAAAGTTGCTTTGATCAAGCGCGCTGCCTGCTGTCTCCACCTTCTAAAAAGGCTGTAGCAAAGAAAATATTGTCAATATCTTCACGAAACTTTGCCAGCATATTCTTAAAAGTCTATTCTTCCGAAATATATAAAAAAACAAACTAAATTTTCAAAAAATTCTAGACCAGAAGGTCCCCTTAAGCCTTAATTGTCAAAAGAATAGAATTTTTTTTATGAATAAATATAAATTTTGCGATCGTAACATGTGCGAAGATATTTTACGACCCTGCATAAGTCCCACTACATATTAGTGGTATTCAAGCAGGTCCGCAAAATTGGCGCCCTCGGAAATTTCGCGAGCTCGCAAAATATTTTGTATCAAAAATAGTTTATGAGGCTCGGAAATTTTGCACGCTTACGTGATGCTTCCACTCGTCGTTCCCAATAGCGATAAGATTTGTATTGCAGAGGCAGTTACGATCAAAGCAAGGGAATCAGGAGTGGCACTGACTTACGAAAAAGGAGTGTGTGAAAATAAAGAAATGAAGCAAGAACTAAAAGAAAAAAAAAAAAGGGAAAAAAGGAATTTCTATTTAACGTTGGGGTTGTTGTGAATGAAAAATCAGATGAATTTGAGTATGAGATCGACTAAGAAGTAGACGGTAATATCGGTGGAATCAGAAGAGATTATTTAAGAGCTAATAATGAAGAATAAGAAGCTATTTTGAGAAGCAGCCTAACAGATAGACTTAAAAATCCTGATGAAAAAGGATCAGTTGAAGAAGAAATCTTTAATGAAGTATTAGATTTGACGTCTCATTTCAAAATTCCAAAGGCAATGTAAAACGCTATAATAAATTTCTTCAATACGGTAAAAGCAGGCAGAAGAAATTTCAAAGGCCAAATGTAAAGTTCTGGAATTTAAGATAAAAAAAATTAATGAATTCAAAATCTCTGGGAAAAATATTCGCCCATAACTACAATGTGCCGTAGCTTTATTTGAATTTCAAAATACTGTCCCAAAAACATAGGTTTATCTCGATTAAAACGGAGAGCTGACTGTTTTTATGTTAAATCATTATTGTCACAAAAAATGAATTTTTAATATCGCTTGCTGCGATGTCTAAATAAAGAATGGCAACGGAAAAAATAAAAATATAATTCAAATAAATCCCGTTGGTAGGTAGGTAGGTTGAAGTGGCTGCCACTTAGGCCGTTAATCGGCCCATTGTGATACCAAGGAGGTTTTCTTGTGTTTGTGTGAGTTTATTGTTTTT
>CM035806.1:93221341-93275283 GCA_020466095.1 Chlorops oryzae
TACATATATGTTTAGGCATATATGAATATAAATTATATAAAAATTTTAGATTTCACGCATGATTGCAGTCAGTTATGATGCACAGTGAGGGGCTGGAAGCAATATCTTGCTAAGAGGGGGAGGTATGCAAGAGGAGGTGAGCGCTATATACTTATAGTAATTCCGTTAATACATTTGCTTTTTATTATTCAACGAAATTATCTTTCATTGGTATTACTTTGAAAATCTAATGGTGAAATCTGGCATAATTTAAAATGTTTCATACAAAATTTTGAAAATCTCAAAAAAAAAAAAAACGACTCCACAGATTTTTTTAAAACTTACAGAATTCATCAAAATAAAGAAATCTATAGTGTGAATCAAAAAATTTTTACGTCTTCCGAAATTCCATTTAAAATTTTTCAAGCACACCGTGGGCATACAAAAATTATAATTCAAAAATGCTAATGATAATGACAACGATACATGTGCCATAGGGTGGTACCATTACAAATGTGCTGGCATAACACAGCACGTCTGCGAAATGTGGATATGCCCAATATTTTTCGCAAATGAAACTGAAAAAAAAAAATTTGGTAGAAATAATAAAACAAAAATTATAATAATAATAAATACATCAATTTATATACATCAAAATACATCAAACTTAACAAATTGCGTACAACAAAAACACTGCGCTTTGCACTGTTGTTTGAATATACTTATACATACTTATAAATAGTTATTTTAATCGAAGGGGGAAGTCTTTAACTAAATTTTGCATTGAATTAATTGCTTCAGCCACGGAATCGTGTGGATTTACGTTGAACAAAGCTTTTAGGTCCTCAATTTGGGATTGATCCCATTCGTCAAGATTAATGCTATTAAATGGCGTGTTCTCAAAAAAGGAATTTATAAATTTCAACATCATTTGCAACGTATATCTCGCATGCGGGCATTCATTAAAATTATCATTTTCCAAATAAACTGCCATTGCAGCCTTAATAGTTGGCCAAGTTTTTTTCAATATCTCTGCTTTTAAGGGCAGTGGCGCCAGGTTGTGAGTTCATAATTGCTTTTTTAATGATTTCAGGTGCAAAATAATTGGGATTCGCCGACATAGAACATTTAAATGGAACTCGGTGTATTGCAAAAGAAAATATGCTTCGTTCATATGCGAGGAGTCGGCGCATATGTAAGGGAATTGGACATTTAATCTTAATGCGTTTAACGCAGATTCTCTCGTGAAATTTCTCCTTACTTTCACATCGAACGTCTTTGTAATATCGAAATTAATAGTCTGCATTTCTTTGTTGATGACGTTTTTAATGATCGCCAAATTCGCCGACAAAGTGCCGATTTGGAATTGATCAATTAGCATAATGTACGTGTGTATGCTTCTATTGAAAAATCTACGAGGTGTCAAATTATATAAATTAATCTTGCAACGTGTTTCTCTTAAGTAATTCTTGAAGGTTGAGTCTGCAATTTGTGCAGGAATTGCCAAGTGCTTATTTATTTGTTTGTATTTCTTTTGTTTAAAAATAGTAGATACTTTGAAAGTTTCCTCACCGCGATTTATTTTTTAGTTGAATCCAAAAATTAATACAAAAGCTTCATGCAATATGCGTTCTGCGTGCGATTCCTGTGCCTGGCAAAGTTGTACACTAAAATATGAAATTTTAGAAAATCAAATAAATTACCAATTCATTTTTTTTCTCCAATATACATATGCATTTCATTTGGTGGAATATTTTCCAATTCATCCACCGAAATTATGGTACTGGTTTTTGGAAATTTTTCCACATTTTCTTTATGTTTTTTCGTCATAAGATGTTGCGACAATTTATATTTATCGCTTAGTTTTTTATTGCAATAGTTGCACTAAAAGAAAAGAAAAAATTGCAATTACATATTTTTGAAATTCGGGAAAAATTAGTGGTATTCAAGCAGGCTCGGAAATAGCTAGGTGCAAATTTTGCGCGCGGAAATTTTGAACATTGGATATTAGCTATAAACATTATCTAATACTTACACTCCAAGAAAACTACGAATGCATGTATTTCGGGAGGTATCTCGCCGGCGTGATATGGTAAGATTACTTGGTGGCCGAAAAGGGAGTTGACTAGGGCATTTAGATGCATTTGTAGGTGCGATGGTACATGATGTATAGTTAAGTCCACATGCCGGTCTCCGACCGTATGACCTGTAGCCATACGATGTTTAGAAATAGAAGAGTGGGGGCTGTGCAGCTCATAGCTGGTATGTTCTGCATTTATAAGGAACAACAACGCACAATCATTACAAGGCGCCACAAGAATCTGTGGCGCGTCTTGAGTAATGTCTTCTACATTTGAAATCTGTTCCATGTTTGAATTCTAAAAGCGTAAGATTAGAAAGAAATTTTATTTTGAGAGATGTGTAAAAATGCAATTTGATTAATATGCATAATTTGTGAGTTGCGCTGAGATTGATAGTTAGCAAGAGCGCAGTATAATCGTATATACTCAAATACCGCTAATGACATTCACACGTCATACTTACAACTTTCGAGGTTATGGTTGGACGCTCAGAACGATTGTTTTTGCCGCTGTCTGCTGAAAGATGTTAAGGATATCCTTGCTGCCTGCAGAATGAGTGTAATGAGATAATTTTCTACACAAGTAGGTTAAAAACACTCAGACTGCACTTAGCATCAATACATACAAATTTGTTGGAAAACACTCAGAAACTCTCTCAGAGAAAAAATACATATGACATCTATTGCCAAATATTTTTCATGATAATTACCCATTATAATTCTATTTAAACAATGTCATAGGAACCAGAGAGCTGCAACGGATACATAGTGTTTGTGTACACTCGAGTGTGTGGATCAGATTTGGTTTGAATCAAACCCTTTAGTACAACAATCGTAATGTCTCGTGTGCGCATGAGTTCAACACGAGCATGTTGTGCGCTAAACTCGAGTTCTTTTCATACACTCTGTTCGGGTTCGAGTGTTTTTAAGTCGTGCATACCCAATAAACTCGAGTGCATCTCGAGTGTGTTATCTACGTTTTTCTACAGAAAAATATGTATGAGAGAGCTGCAACGCACACGGAACTTTGGTGTAAATTAGTCATATTTGAGCAGGCCCACATATGTACATACGCACATACACCTTTATTCTCCGCATTTGACTGTGCTATTTTCCCCTTGTTCTGTTTCTATACCCATAGAACTCGAGTTGAACTCGAGTTTGAGTGGTTTTTTCGGATCAGTTTGCGTATAACATACCCGAAATGAGAGTCTGAATACACGTACAACAAAATTCGAGTTAGGTGCTCGAACTCGAAAATAAGATTTCGCGTGTGCAACTCGATCGAACACATAGCTGCGGAGTTTGATATTCGACGTGTTCTGAATTTTCAGCAAGGGTGTTCGAACATGCTAGAGCACACTCAAAGCAGTTCTCTGATACCCATTTACACCCAATGGGTTTCTTGCCTTTAGGAAGGTCAACCAAAGTCCACGTCTCGTTCTTTATCAAAGAATTATATTCTGCCTTCATGGAACCCATCCATTCCTCAGCATAGCATCCCTCCAGCGCTTGTTGCACAGATTGTGGTATTTGAATTTCCTCCGCACGGCGTCCTCTTAAGCCAGTTCGAATTGTCCTTGGTCTTCCAGGACCATAACGTGTCGTCTGCTCATCATCTCCTCTAATCTCAATAGGATTCTGATGTTGATCAATTCCATCATAGCTTTCATCTTCATCTGACGTTACATAATCCTGCCCATCACTAATCGAATTGCCATGATCAGATACCTTTAGCTCCACCAGGTCATTAGATTCCGATTCCGCAGGATTATTAATTTGACGTTCCTCGACTGCAGGATAGATTCCACTGATAACAAGCTGATTGGGCTCTTTAGCTGATTCAACACGCCATCCTTCATTTCCTTCAAAACCGCTTTCAATAAAGTGAACATCACGGCTTACGATTACCTTATTCGTCTCAGGATCATACAGCCGATACGCTTTTGATATTTCGCTATATCCAACCATGACCAACTCCTTGCCCTTTGCTCGAAATTTCTTGGTTGAAGTTTTATCTAGAGCAATCGCCAACGAGCCAAATACCTTCAAATGTGCCACAGAAGGTTTAATATGGTGCCAAACCTCAAAAGGTGTAGTTCCCTTCAAACAACTGCTCGCCGACCTATTTCGTAAATAAACTGCCGTGTTTACTGCTTCAGCCCAAAAAACTTCATCCAACTTCGCATGGACCAACATGCTTCTAGCCATTTCCACAATTGTTCTATTTGCTCGTTCTGCTACTCCGTTCTGCTGAGGAGTATAAGGCACTGTCAATTGCCTTTTTATACCGTTTAACTCCAAAAAATCTTCAAAATCTTTATTGACATATTCACGCCCATTATCCGTCCTAAGAATTTTAATTTTTTTTCCAGTTTGCTTTTCCGCAGTAAGCTTAAATTTCTTGAATGCTTCCAGAGCCTGACTTTTCTCTTTTAGGAAATAAATAAATATATAACGAGATTTATAATCAATAAAGGTAATAAAATATCGCGAGCCTGCGATCGATTTCTTATTAATAGGACCACAAATATCGCTATGAATAGTTTCTAATATTTCGCCTGCTCGATTTTCCGATGATTTAAATGGTTTCTGCGTAATCTTACTTTTAGCACACGTAAGACAATTGAACTCAATATTTGTTTCTTTTAAATTTAAGCCTTTTACCATTTTCAAACGAGCCATTTTTTTCAGCGAAGTAAAATTGACATGACCGTATCTATTGTGCCACTTCACTGCACTATCTTTAGTTGAAAGGACTCCAAAACATTTATCTGGTTTGCCTTCAAACACAAACAAACCACATTTTTCGACCGCCTTAAGAACGCATTTATCTTCTTTGTTTCGAATTTCGGCATAATTGTTTTCAAAACATACCTTGTGGTTATTTTTGTTAGCTTTCATAACTGATATGAAATTAATTTTTAGTTCTGGTACATGCAAAACGTTCTTCAAAAGAACATCAGTACCTTTGATACTAACATTTCCAATCCCAATCGCATCGACATATTTGTCGTTTGCCAGTTGAACCTTTTCTTTACATACCTTGTACGATTCAAACATAGTAGCGTCGCAGCACATATGAGACGTTGCACCACTGTCGACACACCATACACCTGAGTGAAGTTCTTTCTCATTCGAAACTGAGAACAAGGCTAGACACGACTTTTCGTTTCTATTTCCACTGCTCCTTTTATAGTTTTCTGGCTTTTTGCACTCCGACGCAAAATGCCCCTTCACTCCGCAATTGAAGCATTTGCCTTTCCTCGTGAAGGACCTCGTCCCTGATCTATCGACATTTCTTTTAGCTCCTTCTTTTTTCCAATTTCTCTGGTTCGCTTGCATGACGCTTTCCAAATGTACATCTGCTGTGTTCTCCTTAGCGGTCAATCTAGCACTTTCCTCGAGCAGCTTGATCTTTAAAATATTAAGAGGTGGTAGGCTATCACGTGTCTCTATAGCCACAACGAAATGCTCAAAGGATTCGGGCAAGCTCGTCAAAAGAATGATGCTGACAATTTCCTCTGGAACCTTGACGTCGATTTCTTGCAATTTCTCGACCACATCGAAAAATTTATTCAAGTATTCCGACATACTTCCCTCGCTGTACTTCTTACTCATGAGAGCCTTGAACAATGTTACCTTCCGCAATGATGTTTTTGGTTGAAACATATTCTGCAAATTCAGCCAGGCATCATAGGCTGTAGATACGTTCTTTATTACATTCAGGATTGATGGTTTCACGCCCAAAATAATTGTCGCTTTTTCATCTTTAGTCTTCCACGCACTCTCGTCCGCGATATCCTCAGGTCGCTTTGATTCACCATTAGTTACGCTCCAAAGTTCACAATGAACCAACACACTTTTCATTTGGACACACCAAATGCTGTAATTGGACTCATCCAATTTTTCTATTTGCATAATAGAATTCATTTTTTTTCTTTTTTTTTCGACACACGAAAACACGATCCTTTTACCAATACGACGCAAAACGTAAGCTGGGCAGCATAACCTTTGTTAATTGGAATCCTTCTACTAAGGAGTAATCCTTTTGTGAACAGAAATCCTTAGAGAAAGAAACAACTCAAGGATCTTTTCAGTGAACTTAAGAGCTTTTGTTTATTTGAATATTATACGTTTTTCAGTACGAATTTAATTCTGTTTTATATTGAAACTAACATTATACATCGGAATTGTTTAAGAATAACATGAAATCGCCTACTTAGAATTATTGTGTTGTAAGCTAATTAATTTCAACACATATATATCTTTAATAATATTTCAAACACATTTGCCGAAATGGGAAATAGTTACATTTTCTTGATTTGATTCAAAGTTTGGATCAAAAATAATCTAAAAAAATATTCTGGAAAAACTTGAACTCTTGAAGAGAAGTGCAGAGCCGAACTGTCACTGCCACTGCCTCAAAAGTTTTCTATACATTCTTTATATCTCTCTCAAACTCTGTCGCTGATGTAGCTATCGCAATGTCACGACAGTTCTCCATTGAACTTCTCTAAAATAATTCCAATCCTATTGATAATTGAGGTCGTTGAGATTGCTAAAATTGCTGTGGCCAGAAAATACTGGTACGACTGCCCAAAATCGTCACTACTGATACAATGGCACCAAAATTAGTAGCTTCGGCAGCTTTCTAGTCAATTAAATTTCATTTGCCCAAACCATGCTTGAAACATACTGGAATCCATGATTTAAAATTTCAAAAACCATTTTCATTTATTGATAAATAAAATTTAGCACACTCAAAGTATCATGGAAATGAACCAACAAATGCTTTTCAAACAAAAATTAAAAAATTCAAACCTAACTGCCCAGCTCACTAAACTAAAACGCCTCAAAATCAGCATCCGTGTAAAGATCCCTTCACTGCATCTCCAGAAAAATTTCGTGCTCAATGCCTCCGAATGATAAGGGTAGGTAACCTGTCGAAAAAAGGATAAAAGACCACAAGCTTATTGATCAGAAAAATTATCCAAGAGAAAAACTTATCTAAATTCGTTCAATTAAGGTAGAGTAGAAAATCCATGCTCAAATCCGGAACCAATCTAGTTTACAGGCCCAGATTTTGGAAAACGAGTTTTTGAGGCATTTTTCAATCTCATTAAAAATTCACCAAGTAGGACATCTCGTAGGTATGATGATGACATTGCCATGGAAGTGTGCATAGATGGAAGCAGACAAGATACAATAAAATTCCTACAGAATCCTTTATTAGCATTTGCTGAAACTGAAATAACAAAATAATAATAATTTTTAAAATTAATATATAATAATTTAAATTTACAAAAAATTGTTCAAAAATTTGCAAAAACACTTAGCTGGGAAAAAAACGACATAATAGCCCATAGCCGTGATATCCAAAACAGCTTACGTATCCATTCATCTGCAATTATCGACTGATGTAAACAAAAAGGTGAAACTGTCACCATAGCTTAGACCAATCAAAAACCTATAAAGACAAGATATTTTTAGAATCACGAAATAATATGATTCAAATTTGAAGCCTACATAACTTAGAGTCAAATTTCTGAATTTACTTAATTTTAAAATAAATCAAACCATTTTTGAACATCAGAACGATGGCCGAACTCCCGGAGAAAATGCCATTTCCATTAGGCACACTGTTAGGTATACTGTTAGGTATACTGTTAAACACATAGGCTCTAAAGTGGTCGAAATTGGCTGGAATCATAAATAAGGGATGAAACGTCAATTTTTCCGTATGTATGATAGGTGCACGCTTCAAGAAATATTCCGGCGACCCCTAATTGGGCCGCTGTTGAAACAAGATGCTGATGAGACAAAGAAGCATCTAATGGTATGAATGGTTGCATGCTCCGGTAGGCGATCTCACCGCCACTGTTGATAAAAATTGAATGTTTGTTCCGTGAATGTGCGTTGTATAGGCATGCCATGAACTCCTCCGGAGAGCGAATGCAATCGCAGCCATTGCGATTCCACATTTACTTGCGAAGAACGTAAACTAGCTGACAATCTGAAATGAAACAGAAAATGACTCATAATTAATTAATTTATCAACTATAAGTTGCTTCAATTTAGAAAAATGGTCGAATGCTAGATCTGGAATAATACACATACTCGCCCGATTCGGGACGTATGATGCTCCCCCAGACAGACAAAGGCGTAATTTCCAATATCGGAAAACATTTGATATAGGAGCGACATCCAAACGAAAATACGATTTCCTTTCCTTTGCATTGAATTTTCGACCTGGCATAAAACCGAACAGTTAAGGTCACCTGAATCACTGTTTAGGTCGCCAGATTCGTAGCATAAATGAAATGAAGAGCGGTAGAATTACCCAAGATTACCCATTGTAAAAATCGTACTGTGGGCAGATGGAAAAAAATTCCTATTAGGAACTAAACCCTCAATGCTAAGTTTTAAAGATTTTGTTAAGAAATGTTGTGTAGAACTCAAAAGGGCGAATCAAAAATACTCTCAGATCATCTATTTGCACCCTCTCATTTTTACTCCTTATATCTCTCCCGCGGAAATTTTGAACTTTTGCTTGAACGGCCCTTATGCAAAGCGTGTGTAAAAATTTTGCGAAATATGCTGGTTTCAATGTTTGCCTTGGTGAAAGAAGGAGAAACAAATATCGCGCATATTTTGCGCATCACAGTAGCCGTGCAAAATTTGCGAGCCTGCTTGAATACCACTATTATTTAAAATTACCACAATAGGAGACCATGTGCCTCTTAACAATGTTAGCATATATGAAGGCTTTGTTGCACAATGGGCACACATGGTTCCTAATTGTTGACACTTCACTTTCTTCGGCCATTTCACTTTGTTTTATTTAATAAAAATGGTATATTTAATTTACCAGCGATTCTAGTTTTCAATTTACTTTCAATTTACACAACTGATAATTGCGAAATTGTATTACACTTTTGGGCAAGTTACAAGTTCCTTTAAGTTGGGACTTCGTTTCTGGTTCGTTGCTTCAAAGTGCCTCGATGGAGTGCTCCAAATGGAAAAGCTATAAAGAAATTCAAGATAACATATGGTACACGTGCAATAATGTAATGTCGATAATACAATTCAAACAATAACCACATTCATTTATTTTCTTTCAGGTATCAAATGATGGTTCGCAAATGATATTATGCGATAATGAGATATGCCCCATTGGGTGGTACCATTACAAATGTGTAGGCGTAGCGCAGCACGTTGCCGAAAATTGGATATGCCCTATATGTTTTGCTAATGAGAGCGTAAAAAAAAAATTTAATTAACGAAATAAAACAAAAATTAAAATAATGATTGCATTCCTTGTACTGTGTACTGTGTTGACATTCTGCATTCTTTCAATAACGTTATACATTGCAAGGTAAGTGTTTTCTTTCATTTTATTCAATATATCTTTCCCGAATTTCCATATAAAGGTAAATTAAAAAGTTTGTCTTTGATTTTATTTAATAATTTTTATTTCATTCGAAGTGGAAAGCCTTTTACTAAATTCTGCATTGCATTAATTGCTTCAGCCACGGAATCTGGCGCTTTGACATCAAAAAATGCTTTGAAGTCTTCCACTTGCGATTGATCTATGTCGTTCAGATCTATTGAATTGAAAACAGATGCTTTAAAAAAAGAATCAACAAATTTCAACATATTTTGTAAACTAAATTTCGCATACGGACATTGATTAAAAGCTTCATTTTCCAAATATGTACCCATTGTAACCTTCATATGAGGCTTAAGTCTTTTATAAATTATCCCTTCAAAAGGTAATGGTGGTAAATTGTTATTATTTAATAACTTTTTCAATGTTTTCATTCGCCAAACAACTGGAATTTTGCGATGTATGATATTTAAATAAAAATTCGAAAAACATAAGCCAAAATCTTCAAGGTTCATAAAGGAACTGTCGGCGCATACACGCAGAGAAAAAATATCACATACCCAATTATATTTTGCAGGGATTACATATGTAATTGGGTATGATTCAATTATATTTTCATAATTGCGTCCAATTATATTTTCATTGCCTCCAATTATATATGTAATTGTATCAATTGATAAAAAAAATAATTTCAATTACATATATAATTCCGTCCAATTAAATATATAATCGGCTGCAATGATATACGTAATTGTATCGAATTATATACATACAAACAAATGCAATTACATATACATAATTGCGTCTAATTGAATTTGTGATCCCCTGCAGTTTAAAATATGTTCTATATAACAATATAGAAAGGGGCATTCTACACGATGGGCGGAATATATTTCACCACGTCATATTCGTGGTCCACCTGCCCCTTGGAGTGCCTAAGGATTTTGAAAATTCAAACACGTTATATACGATCGAAATTATAAACCATTTGAGAAATATAAGAACAAACTGTAAAATAAATACAATCATATATATAATTGCATCAATGCTTTAAATTGTAAAAGTAATCAGATGTAATTACATATGTATTCAGAACGCAATTACATATATGATAAATTTAAATGCAATTATATAAGTAATTGAGTAATTGGGTATTTTTCATTTTCTAATTATATTGTAATTGGCTCCAATTAATAATGCAATTGGGGCAAGGCTCCAATCACATATGTAATTGGTTCCAATTATATTTCGGCAACTTATTTCTCTCCGTGTATGTACGGGAATCGTGCATTTAATCGTAATGCGTTTAATGCAGATTCTCGTGCGAAAGTTCTTCTAGTTTTGAGATCAAATGGTTTAGTGATTTCGAAATTTATCAATTGCATTCCTTTAATTGTTACATTTTTAATTATGGCTAAATGCGCCGACAAATTAGGGAGTTCGAAATGATCAATGATCAAAATATAAGTGTGAATGCTTCTTTTATAAAAATTCGGCGCGGAGCCAAATTATAGATATTTATAGTTATACGGGTTTCACGTAAATAATCAATAAAAGTTCTGTCTGAAATCTGCATGGGAATAGATAATTGCTTATTTGGGTTTTGATTTTTTTTGGTTTCCAAATGGAGCTAATTTCAAAAACTTCGTCTGCACAGTTTAAAACTTTTTTGAACGTGCATATTAAGACAAAAGCTTTATGCAAAATCTGATCTTCTTCCGAAACACTTTCATCCACTTCTGTAGCATCGCAGTTTGGATTTTTAGATACTGCTAATCCGCCGCTATCCACTTCCGTAGCATCGCAGTTTGGATTTTTAGATACTGCTAATCCGCCGCTATCCACTTCCGTAGCATCAACTTCCACGTGCGATTCCGGTGCCGGGCAAAGTTGTTTATTAAAATATGAGATTTAAAATAACAAAAGAAATTACCAAATGATTTTGTTCGCCAATTAGGATCTTCATTTCTTTTCGGGGAATTGTTTCCAATTTCTCTTCAGAAATTAGACTAGTGGTTTCCGGAGATTTTCCAATATTCATTTATGTTTATTAGTAAGAAGATGTTTGGCGAATTTGTATTTATCACTTAATTTCTCATTGCAATAGTTGCAATTGTACGAGTCTTTTGTAGAAAATAAAAAATTGCAATTACGTATGTTAGAAATTCGGAAAAACTGTTGTCAAATTACCAGTATGAGAAATCATATGCCTCTTCAGCATGTTTCGATATACAAACTGTTTGTTGCACAATGTACAAACATTGCTCATAATTTTTGATACACAACAACAAAAATTATTTTTACACTTATCTTTGATTCGTTGCTTAAAATTCATATTCCCCAGTCCAGATTACATCTCAATTACTAGAAAGCGATATTATCAACTTCAATTGATATAACTTATACTCAACTTATGCACTACACAAAGTAATTGAAATTAAGCAATAATGCATGTTTTATACAACATATTCCATTATTTGTATGCAAGAAATAAATGAAAAATATGTATTAACTAAACAGGCATGCTCTATAAATCGAATACAAATTTGAAATTAAGTCACATTAACGTTGAAAAAAATCAACATAGACACAATCAGCCTTATTTATAGAAAAAGAAAAAAGTTGATTTTTACAAGAGCCGACTTTTTCTTAAAGTCGACTTTTGTTTTCTTTGGTATAAATATAAATAGAAAAGTCAGCTTTATTAAAAGTCGATTTCATTTTAAAACAGGGACCTGACTTTTATAAGTATTTTCGAAAAAAGTCTTAACATAATAATTATTTTGTGACTAAAATAAGTAAAATATTTCATAATTATTATCAAAAATCTTTATATTTTTAAATTTCCATATAACTATTATGAATGAGAAAAAATTTTATTAATTGAAAAATAAGTTTTATTTTTGAGATATATTTTTAACTTCTTTTCAAAACTTTTATAAGGGGAACATTTTTTTCTAGTTGCCTTAGAAGTCTTATGTTTGAAGAAAAATAGTTTACGTCGTCAGCAAATTAGATAGGTGATTTCAGTCGAAATTTATTTGCAGAAAATTGCCCAGTATTCGAAAAAGCATAATTGAAGAAGACAATGGAGGATCCTTCAAAAGATGGGTCGTAAACGAAACATTTTTATTGGCGAATTTTTCAATTATAATGAAGAAGGAAGTGTGAGCATCTGCAAAGTATGCTCTTCCAAACTGATGGGGAAGAATGTGACCAATCTGAGGAGCCTGATGACTTCTTCCCATATTGGAATCTATGAGCAGGAGCACAACTTAGTAAAGGAACGCGCAGAGCCCAAAGAAAAAAACTCGATTTTCCATTGAGATGTCTAAAAAGTATATCACTCGCGCTTGTGTAGAGTTTGTTACTAAGCATTGTCAACCCTTATCGTTTTTTGATACAAATTCTTTTAAAGTATTGACCGAGCAAATATTTGTTGGACTTAAAATTCCCCCAGTAACTTCATCAAATGTTATCCAGTTGGTAAATGAAAGTTATTGTGAAACAAAAGCGCATATAATGAAATGCATGAAAGGACGCATGTTGTCTATTAAAATGGACAGTACCACGCGTCTTAATAGATCGGTGCTCGGAGTAAAATTGCAAGTTTTTCAAAATAAAAAGATAATGGTTTACACTCTTTGGATGAAAGAAATAAAAAAGCGGCAAACTGCAGAAAATCTTAAAGAATACCTGGAAGAAGTCCTCGAAGAATCTAATCTGTCGAAAAATCAAATATACTCCATAACGACTGATAATGGCAAAAACATGATAAAAGCAGTGAATTTGTTAGCTTCTGGAGCTGATGATGAATATAAAGAGGACGAAGACCAAGGAGAAGTTAAACTTTTAAAAAATGGACAGGAAATTTACACGAACACCTCGATTTTATCGATGAAGTGCGCAGCACACACAGTACAGCTCGCAGTTAAAGATTTGTTAGACATAGATATCATTTTAATCATTCGTGCTCGTCAAGTAACGAAGGTGTTGAGGACTCCATCATTTCGGTAATTGGGCCTTGTTTATCACTTTTAAAGTCACAAAATAACTTCTATTTGAGACAAATTCTTCAAATGCTGAACTTGGGAAAGCTTCAATTGGACGTGCCGACAAGATGGAACTAAACATTTAAAATGCTTAACAGCCTCTTGAAGTTTAAAGATGTGTTCTTGCAGACATTAAAAAATCCCTTGCGTGATGAGGAATGGCATAAAATAGAAGAATAAGTGAGAGTATTAGAGCCTGCGAATGATATAACCCTCAATCTGCAAAGCCAACATTTGTTAATGGGCGATTTTTTCAAATGTTGGTAAAGCTTTAAAGTCGAACTAAAATCTCTTGCGCACGGAATGGCAGTGGATTTGCTACAGTTTGTTGAACAAAGGGATCCACAGTTGTTGAGCAATAGTGCCTCAAATTCTGCAATCTTTTTGTACCCAAGATTTCGTAAAACACTTTCGTCATCACAAAAATTTTCTGCAAAGAAACACCTTAAATTACTATCACGTCGGCTCTTTGCATTGAATGAGGTAAGTAAACAGATTTTGTTATTATCTTAGAACTCTCACACTTAGGTGTACAAAATGCTGTCTCTTTACTTTAAGCCCAATTTTATAAGTACACCTCGTCAAAAAATGTTAAATTCGTTTTTAGTTTTCCCGCGTTTCTGTGTTCAATACATTTTAAGAGTCTTGTGACGACATGTGCAGAACAATTAATTATTATTTTAGGATCGGCGCAATCTGGTTTCTATAAATCTTGCTGTCGAGTGTGGAAGACGGAACAAAAATTATAATTATGTCTGAAGACGAGAACAAATAACAAAGACGTGAAATAGAACAATTAGAAATCAATATGGCAATGAATAGTGCAAACACCAGTGCTGTGGTCGTCAATGGCCCTAAGCCGATGCAGTTTGATGATCCAGGCAAATACTGGCCAATGTAGAAACAACGATTTAAAATAAACTTGCTAGCGTCTGGAAAAATCAAAGAAAAGGAAGATGTGAAAATTGCGCTGCTGCTGCACTACATTAGTGAAAAGGCATTGGGCGTTTATAATTCGTTTAATTTAAGTGAAAGCGACAACACGGTTGAATTTGTTTTAGAAAAATTTAACGAGTATTGCAATCCCAAGAAAAACGTCACAATGGAAAGCAGGGATTGAAAATAACAGTTATTTTCGAAAATTTACATCAAAAAGTCAAAAGGAAAAATTGGCGTATTAGATATTTAAAATCGTGCAATTTAATGTTTCTTAAGTAAGGAGTGGTAATCTTTAATGATTTATATTTTTTTGACTTTTTTCAAAAAAGTCAATCAAAAACCGATATATTTCAACCGATAAATTTTCCGTTGGAAAGTAACAGTTAAAAATTGACTTATGTTTTTTCGGTCAGAAATAAAAATCAAAACTCGAATCAGTCAAGAAAATAAGTTAAAAATTGACTTTTATTTTTCCAGTCAGATATTAAGGCTGGTCTCCAGTTCGGTAAGGAATGTCAGCAGAAATTATATATTTTTTTCTCCGAGGAAAAAAGGTAGTACTACAGAACTTTTTAGTGCAACAGAGGCAATCTATCATATGTCACATGTTTCAAAAAAGTGAAACGAAACACAGAAATTAAAAAGGCGCGATTATAAACGTTCAGAATAAAAAGCGCGCAAATTCTTCTACTCTCTTTAACAAGCGATATTAATTCGCGTTTATTCTCGTTTGAGAAATTTATTAAGCGTTTTTGGTTTTTTTTTGGGGTTTTTCTCCATGTTTTTTGAAAAAACCCGAAAAATGGATGCACTATTTCTATACAATCACAACTGACCTACCTCACTTGTCAAAATTTCTCCAAGAAACAATTCATTTGCAATTATTTCTGCTGATAGCCGGGGTTACCGTGCACATTTTATGTCAAAAAAACTTATTAAAATATGTACTACTTTTTTGCCGAACTGGGGACTGCATGCAGAAAATTTCTTGAAGAAATATTTCTTAAGCATTTCTTTGGCTTTTTTTATATGGAGTTTTTCATTCCTTGGGGAACTGGAGACCAGCCTTTACAGTTAAAATTGAACTTTAATTTAGTTTAATTAGTTTTCATAAGTCTTGAAGGAACTTTAATATTTGGAAATTTGGATATTAGAAATGTAAATGCTCGAATAATTTTCAATAATATAAAAAAAAGAATTTTTGCATTAAAAAACTTGAAGTTTTCTCATTTCATGAAGCATGTACCTGTCCATGTCTCTGAATGTTGTTTTTGGTAAATAGGAGTGAGGCAGGGGCGACTCATAGCAAACCTGATCATGAATATATATGCATGTCCATACCTTTAACTTTTATATCTAACCGAAAAAATTAAAGTTAAATTTTAACTTTAATATCTGACTGGAAAAATAAAAGTCAAATTTTCACTTTTATATTCGACCGAACAAATAAAAGTCAATTTTTAACTTATTTTCTTGACTGAAAAAATAAAAATCGAATTTTGATTTTTATTTCTGACCGAAAAAATATAAGTGAATTTTTAACTGTTACTTTCCAACGGAAAATTTATCGGTTGAAAAATAACGGTTATAATTTGACTTTTTTTTTTTAAGTCGTAACAGTTACGGTCCCTGTTTTTTACTGAAAAAAGTAAATTTAAACAATACTTAAACGTAGCAAACTTCTTGTTATTCGATTTTGACAGCTGATTTGAGTGATGCCACCCTTTTGATACTAGCGAATACTGCCTTCTTTAGGTTTTTTAAGAGGAGTTAGGTTAGGTTACTTGGGCGGAGTTACATTTTTAATAATTTAAAACTTAAAGAAAAATAATTAATTCGAGGACAAATCATAATAAAACAATCGAACGCTTTATTCTTTCATAAAATGCTCAAAAGATTTAAATACGTGCTGTTTAATCGAAAAAACAAGCAATTTCCCTACCAAGTTACTATGGGAATTTGAATTACCCCTTTTTAAGGGAAAGTGCAAATGAATCACACTTGTTAGGGAATTGAATTACCTTTCTCCGAGAAAGGGAAACCAATCACATACCTGTATGGGTCCAATTGAAAACATTGTGTGATCAACTTAGGGACTTGTCTTCGTGTATCAACAGTTTATGTGCTGCTTGGTAGAACTTGAATTCTGATATCTGCAGTTCATGTGCTGCATGGTTCTTTGAATTCAAGCAGAAACTTGAAGTAAAACAAACGGAATCTAACTTGTTCTCGACAAGGTCCCCTGTTGCTATCGTTTCATAAAGAACTTCGTTCTAATAAAACTCTAAGAACACAGTTCGATTATACTTTTTTCACACTCGTATTTTAGACTCTAAAGTTTAGAGTCTAATGCTGGGTTCATGCTTAGCCCTAAAAGCGCTTTTGGCGCATTTAGCTCTTAACGCGACTTTAAATGTGCTTTTAGCCATACAAAATTTGAAAGCTTAATGCAACTAAAAGCAACTTCAATGTAGCATTAAGGCGAATGCAACTCTGCTAACTTCGAAAAATTTCATGTTTCGAACTATTTGACAGTACGAATATATGGCAGCACTGCTGGTTTGTTTACGTTTTTGCTGGTTTGTTTACGTTTTCCAGTCGTCACGCACAAGTTCTATTCCTAGTTAATAGTCTAATGTTTATGTAGTTCATTACACATTTTTGCACACCTTTGTATAAAGCGAGCAGTTGCAAAAAACTGGCACTCTTTTTGTTTATAGCACATATCGATGTGTTTAATTGTTCAATTTTGTTTAAATTGAACAGAATGGACAGGTATATCTGCACAATAAATAAAATGAATTTCAGCCGACGCATTTCAATTTCTTTTTCATCAAATTAAAACAGGACAGTTGTTTTGTAAGTAGAGAACATATGATGTGTGTAAAAGCACATTTACTTATGCGGCACTATGAACACTCTTCGAAAAATCGCTTTTCGAAAACCGTAAATGCGCTTTTAGGGCTAAGCATAAACATAGCATAAACGTGTGTTCCTTTTCAAAGAAAAACACACTCATTTTAGAGTCTTTTTGAAGCTCAATTTAGACTGTTTTGCTCAAAATTTTGAGTCTTAAAGTAATCTAAATGTTTGCTGGGGTTACCAAATGGAATTTTTACCCCTACTTTTTATTCATTTTTCCACCTTTCATTGAAATTAAAATCGTGCGTGTCTTTCCTCATTGCTGCCACCAGTTGTTGTCATAATTCTTTAGACATAATAGACTAACAAATTTTAAATTTTAATTAAAAATAAAAGTCTGCACTCATTTAATCAAAATTAAAAGGAAAGGAACTGTAAAATTGTATATAAAAAACGTTCAATTTTATATAAGTACATTTCAATTCGTTTGTGAAAAGTAATGCTGCTTTCGACTATTACATTTAACTGATTTTAGCTTCTGTGATTTTAGCATATATATTTAAGTCTCAATTTAGCAACAAAAATTAAGGTGTTGCGAAATAAACAAGTAGACTCATGATTTTATTTCTGCATTTAAAGACGCTAATATAAGCTTATGCAGGGTTCATGCTTAGCCCTAAAAGCGCTTTTAGCGCATTTAGCTCTTAACGCGATTCTAAATGCGCTTTTAGCCATACAAAATTTGAAAGTTTAATGCAACTAAACGCAACTTCAATGTAGCATTAAGGCGAATGCAACTCTGCTAACTTCGAAAATTTGAATCATGTTTCGAACTATTTGACAGTACGAATATATGGCAGCACTGCTGGTTTGTTAACGTTTTTGCTGGTTTGTTTACGTTTTCCAGTCGTGCAGCAAGTAAAGCGCCCACAAGAAATACGTGCAAAAAAAATTGAAAAGTACTTCGAAGTAAATACTTTACTTTCGCTTATACTGAGATGTCAAGTAATCAAGTGCGCAGGGTTGCATGAGATTTTCCTGGTTTACTTCGTCATAGAAATGAACATGTCCATTTTTTATGCAAAGTAAATGCCAGGAAAGCTGATTGCGGCACATTTTTCAAAGCAAATACTGACACCGACTTCTAAGGTGTTAAATTATTGGCATACTTTAAAGAATTAAGGGAGCGTGCATATAGTTGTCTCTCTCACACTTTACGACGTTGTAGCATATAGGCTCCTAATGTGCAAGTAGTTACTGCATATCTCAGTATAGGCTCTAATAGTCTAATGTTTATGTAGCTCATTACACAATTTTGCACACCTTTGTATAAATCGAACAGTTGCAAGAAACTGGCACGCTTTTTGTTCATAGCACAATATCGATGTGTTTAACTGTTCAATTTTGTTTAAATTGAACAGAATTGACAGGTATATCTGCACAATAAATAAAATGAATTACAGCCGACGCATTTCGATTTATTTTTCATCAAATTAAAACAGGACAGATGTTTTATAAGACGAGAACATATGTTGTGTGTAAAAGCCAAAAAGTTTATAGATATAGAAGAGGCGGCATTTCGCGTTACGCGCTCTACGCTTTTCACTCATTCGTTTTTCACGCATATCGAAAGAATATGAACTTTTTTCGCAACAGAACATAAACAAAACAAAGATGAGAAAGGAAAGAGAATATGCGAAAAATGGCTTTACAACCAAAACCAGTTCTGGCTTTCCTTTCTCTTTCACTCATTAGCATTTCGCGAGTTGCCGTCGCTCACGTTGTGTGTTCATTTTTTTGTCGTTTCGATTGAACGGAATATGAGAACGGGAGAGTGTGCGTTCACGTACACTTTACGTTCGCTTACACTTAGCCTACGTTTGTACTTGGACGTTGTGTGCTTCGAACATTTTTGGCTGCTTGAAAATTAAAAAATCATTTTTCGAGTCTGCTGCTTATGTTGTTTATCTGTTGCTACCCGTGCAACGCAGCGAAGCCGCCGTTCGGTTTTGTAGAGTGCTTTCCATCAAGCGATTTACGGAAAAGTGGAGGTCTTGTCGGCTGTAAGATGCTTGTTTGAAAATATATGTTCTTTTGAAAGTTGTTATAAAAGTAATTGGTTAGCTCTGAATTTTATTTTTAACGTGTAGGGCCGTTAAAAAACGTAGTTAAAACAATATTTTTACGCGTTTTTGCCATCAGTCTTTACATTCCCTAGAAAATAATAATATTTTCTGTAATGAAACTTAACCATTATCCATAATTCTCACATGTAAAAACGTAAAGGGCTAACCCTTTTTTTTAACCCTTTTCTGCCAAACGGCAGAAAAAATACATTTTATAAAAACAAATTTTTAGAAACATAAATAAATAAATTAATTCGGAAACATAAATATATAAATTCCCTCGGCGAACTAGCAAAGAGGATTTATCCTAGGCGAAATTTTTAGCGCCTTACTTTTTACTTCTCTCCTACGTTCTCCCCCGTAATTATCATTAAGCAACATTGCTAAGTAGCGGTTCTACATTAAAAGGCAAAACACGACTCACTGGAATTAAACACATGAGAGTGGTAGAGACGGATGACATTACATCTCCGTCCCTCTTATGAGTTTTTTCCAGTGAGACGTTTTTTGCCTCTTAATGTAGAACCGCACTTAGCAACAACAACTTTCTACCTTTCACAGTGATCAAAATTCAAAATTTTACTCGTAAGTTTTGGAGAAAAGTATTTTCAAGTCTTACAGGCTTTACGCTCAAATAACTAATAAAATCCCATGTCCAATTTTACTTCAAACATAAATTCAAATATATTTCTGTGTGAATTTTAATTGAACATCTTGGAAAATTTGTAAAGTGTAAAAAAAATTATTTTGCCCAAAAAATTATCTGTACGAATTCATATTTTACACATTGTCCTTCACATGCATGACAACGAAAATCCTTCTAACACACACGCACACATATGAAAAGTTGTTATTCTGATTTGTGTCCAAAGGCATGCGAAAGTAATTCGCCAACGCAGGCGTGCATAAAGTCAGCAATAGCGCAGCCGAAGGGGAGCAGCCCTGAAATAAACATAAGGCTCTCTAAAAAGTTTTTATATAGGAATATGTTTTGAAAAATTTAACTTTTATTGAATAAATAAACAAGGCTACCTCATATTTGGTATTGAAATCAAACTCAAGTAAATATGTATTAGTGATGTAACGAATGTCAAATTTTAGCATTCGCGAATGCGAATGCGAATGCCTACTCATATTCGCGAATGCGAATGCGATGCGAATATTCAGTTTTTGAATCTATATCTCAAATTTGGCACACATCACCAAATCAATTCATTTATTTATATAGCGCACCAACTTTGGAAAAAAATAATTCATTCATAAGTAAAAGAAATTACACATTTCGATGTTAAATTTCAAAGTGTTAAAAAAAACAGTCACATGACAACAACAAAACTAATCCGACGATTTCGTGCAAGCATAACGCCCCTGCGCAATACGCAATGTTATTGTCGTTTTTCGTTTAGCAGCCCTCAGACGGTCGTTCTTGTATGCAAATTTATGTGAAGGAACTTAAAGGCATTCCAAATGCGTTTAATTCAGGGATCGGCAAAATTGAAAATGCAAGTGTGTGTGAGAGAGCAGATTTTAAGTGCAATATCTGTGTAACGGTAGCACATAAAAAATTCTTTAAAATATTGGCATTTAAATTTAAATTTAAAAAATCGATTAAAGTTTACATTTTTGGTCAATTTTCTGCTAATTATATATTCGCAAAATATTCGCAACATTTTGCGAATGCGAATGCGAATGTGAAAAAATATGCGAATATTCGCGAATGCGAATATTCGTTACATCACTAATATGTATTATATGACTTTCATAAGAACTTTTTACGCAGACCCTTGAAAAAAAATTTTAACACCGCGCCTGAAAGACATTGGTTGTTTACGATTTCATTTGCCTTCTGTATTTCTTTCCATTTCTTTGTTTTGGTTATTTTCTACTATCGCACGTGGTATATTCTCTTATGATATGCATGAAACTCAGAAAGAGGGAAGTGAGAAAGTTGCGAAATGCCGCCTCTTCTATATCTATACTCTTTGTAAAAGCACATTTACTTAATTCGGCACTATGAACACTCTTCGAAAAATCGATTTTCGCAAACCGTAAATGCGCTTTTAGGGCTAAGCATGAACATAGCATTATATGAAGAGTAAATAGTGGTATTCAACCAACAGTGCAAATCGCAGTGTGCAATATTTGCATTGCTTTTTTTGTACGCAATTTGACAAGTGCAAATATTGCACACAGCGTTTGCACTGTTGCTTGAATACCACTAATGCTAAAATCACAGCAGCTAGAATCAGTTAGGGGCTTTTTCCACTACAGACGCATTTAGCATTTTTCAACATTTTTAAAAAATGCTCAAAAATGCGGCTTTGAATTACATGTAATTGTTGTTGTTCTTAAAACAGCATTTTTCAGCATCTTGAGAAAATGCGATAAAAATGCTAAAAACCGTCTAGTTTTCATTGATATTTTCTTAACATTTTTAACATTTCAAAGCCTACTTCAAAGAATTCAAATATTTTTCCGAACAAAAATTCAAATTTTCACAAAATGCTAAATGCGAAACGCAGTGGAAACGGGTCTAGCATCTTTAAAGATGCAAATGCTAAATGCGGTGTAGTGGAAATAGCCCCTTAATTGCAATAGTCTGAAAGCAGCATTACTAATAGCCCAGTCAAATTAGGAATGTTAATAATGCTCCTCTAATACAACGTTTATACGAACTCAAGTTAAACAAAAGCGCTGCCTGATCTTCAAAAAGAGAGAAATCAACGAAAAATGTGGCATCACCTCTCATGTTTATCGCGAATGAGGCCTTTTAGACTAGGGCAATTATCGTCGGCAATTTTTTTCAAATTCTCTTTTGGAGTTGCCTTCGCTTTTACACGTACGAAAAAGATTGCTATTTTTTTGTCTGTTTTTGACGTTTGCCCTGTTCACGCAGGGTTGATTTTTGGAATAAATTAAAATAACTTAATTAAGTATCCCTGATTAAGGGTTCATTTTAAGATTTTAAGAACGCGTCCTGGCATATTCCGGCGATTTAATATAATATATGCACGGATTTTGTTGCATTAGCACAATTAGCTTTTCTATGCATTCACGTGGCCACTTCCCCGACATTTGAAACTTAAAATTTTATATTTCCCGAAAATATCAGTTGTTAACACCTCGAAAGTAGAAAGCGAATGAAGCAAACGTCAAAAACCAGCTCGCAGCTAACTTCACGTTTGACAAAACGAAAGAGAGAAAAACGGAATTGCCGAGTACGGGCAATTCTGAAACGAGCAATTTTTATTTACCCCCCGCTCTGCGTCTCGCCAGCAAACGAAAAAAATTGCCGGCGATAATTGCCTAGTGTAAAAGGCCTCAATAGTCACACTATTCACGAAAAACTTTCCTGAATTAGCTATTCGTGAATAAGACCGTTTATACGGTAAAATTCGCTATTCGCGACATTCTTATTCGCGAATAAGGCGTACGTATACACGTAGTCTAAATTAATTGCGAAAAGTCCCCATCAATCCCCCGAGTGCAAAATTTTTTATTCAAGGTCAAAGGTGTCAAAAATCAGTTTTTAATTTTTTTTCAGGTAAACGGTAAGTTTTGCAGTAAAAATATGCACAGCATAATTGTAGACCATAAAATTCTCTACAAAAACGGACAAAACAATTTTTTTCATAACTATTGCCTTTTCCGAGATACAGCGGTTCAAAGAATGGATAAACATTTTATTTTCCTTCACATATATCTTGAGTTAAGAATTGAAACGTATTGATGAAGATATATAAAACCATAATATGGCGTTTGAATATAACACGTTTACGATTTCTTCAAAATGTCGAGAAAGAATCGCACATCCATATTCACCCCACAGCTGTTTTGTGCCAACTTTGCACGCAAGTTTCTTAGAGGCCATTTACACATTAAGACATTTCGATAATGAAACCAGGGCTGCCAGATAGCCCGATTTTATCGTCATTTGACGATTTTTTATGCCAAATATGCATTTTACCGATTTGACGATTTTTACCCCAAAAATACCCAATAATTGACGTTTTTTAAATCAATCTGACCAGGTGTGGTAACAATAGTGAAAATAAAACAGATATCAATCAAATTTGCACGATTCATACTATAGCTGCAACTTCGGCCAAATTTTGGCGCGAGCCACCATGTGAATTCACCTTAATAAAGGATTTTATAACGTAGACTTTGGTGTAAAACCCTAATAAAAATTAAATTTAAGCAGATACTGACATATATGACACTCTTATAATTATTCGAAACTAACTGTGTCACTTTCAATACAATCACAGCTTCGAAAACACTTATAATTTTTATCAGCATTAACGGTGACATCCAGCGTTAAAGTTATCGTTGCAAACAAATATTAAAAACGCTGAAAGCATACTTCTGTTATTTATCTTTTTTTGAGTACAAAAATGAATTCAATAAAGGCAAATTTCCTTTTTAAAACATTTTTTTTTTAACTGCGTTTTTTTTGACGATTTTTTAAAGTTTAATGCCGATTTTGACGATTTTTCTGTTAAAAAGTGACGGTTTTAGCCAAAAAATCATCTGGCAGCCCTGAATGAAACACACTTTTTTATAGGCTAGGGACGCGCGGGGATGTGGTATGGTAGCGTTTTTCTCTCTTCCCCCTGCCTGCTTTGCCAACGAAAATTTGTTTCATTATCGAAATGTCTTAACGTGTAAATATCGTATTACAAGGTGCGTTCATGCAACATGTGAGATAAAAGAATTCAACTGCCAGTTTTGGAAGCTTATGAATGCCACTAATATATTTATTGCACATAGAGATGATTATAATGCATGTCATGAAGTAAAAGCTGCACAAAAAGTGTTCCTCAGTTTCAGTAATGACTGGGTTAAAACGAATGTCAGATGTTGTGTATGACCCGAAATACGCTATTTACACGTTAAGACATTTCGATAATGAAAAAATTTTTCGTCGGCAAGGGAGGCAGGGGAAAGAGAGAAAAACGCTACCATACCATCCCCGTGCGTCCCTAACCCACAAAAAGTGTGTTTCATTATCGAAATGTCTTAACGTGTAAATGGCCTCAAATCGTTGCAACTGTATAGGGAGCTTAAGTGTAGACTCGATATCGATAAATAGATTTGTCTCATCTCTCATTCCCAGTCAATATATAAATATGCAGGTTTAAATATACATATACAATTATATTTCAGTTAGTTGTATAAATACACCTAAAGCACGCAAGTTTTATAATTTGGGAAGGTCGTATAAGTAGTATTTCTTCATCATTTGTAAAACAAATGCGATCCTTATTACTCATCTGGAAGGAAACAAACAATTTTACGCAAATCATTACCTAGCGAAAATCAACGTTGTATGAGCTCTGTATGCAGCTTAAAATGGATTAAAAAATTATTTACATGCATGCGATGGTCAAAGATCAGACTTCACGCTTAAATGCATTATAACTTTTAACAAAAGGTATGTTAATTATTCATTTTTCTGCATTGATGTTTTCTTTGTTCCTGTCGCAAGTTCATCCATAGAATATGTGAAAATGAAAATGAGCAAAACAAAATCGTATGAAATTGATTTTGCGATTCAGAATTTCTGGATCGCGATCCAAAATATAAAGCAACATATTTTATATATATATTTTATCAATAATCTGAAATCAGGAACGCAACATGGCAACATGAATCCAAGCGATCCAAACAATGCAGATAAAAGTGGAAAGGTTTCGTTTCTAACAATCGAATACTACCGCCAGTTTTTCAACGTGGACACATTCATGGTTGTAGATCGCATTTGTCTTCAACATTTTGTAAAGTAGAAAGTTGGTT
Organism: Chlorops oryzae; assembly: GCA_020466095.1. NCBI lineage: Eukaryota > Metazoa > Arthropoda > Insecta > Diptera > Chloropidae > Chlorops > Chlorops oryzae. The sequence goes on from CM035806.1 coordinate 93,246,569, forward strand.
AAATGAAACGAAACCTTTAGAGCAACCTTTTTTTTTTTATCAAACACAACCCTTGCGTTAACGAATTTGTCAGGAATTTGGAAATAGGAAATCTAGATTTCTAATTCCTCAAAAGGCAGAAAAAATTCAGAACAAAAAGAGGCGAATTCTTTTTCTTCGTTGTATATTTATCAGAAAGCAAATTTTCAAATGCAAATTTGTAGTTATTGATTGTTAATTAATTGTTAATTCTTTCGGAGGCAATGCCAAGTTCGCAAGTTACATGATGATTTCCTCATATGCAAACCTTTGTCATTTTTATACCCAGCGTAAGCAAGGTATCTTGTAACATTAGAAGTAAGTTCCGTAGATATACACAAATACATATATACAGTCAAAGACTAATACCCACCCAACATTTGTAAGACTGTTTTATGAGAAGATTCATTTACGAGTCTTTTTCGAGCCCTCTTCATGATTAGAAAATGATTGATCACATGCATGATTAAAAGAAGACTCAAAAACGACTCTCCAATATGTTTCAAAAGCGAGTCGTATTCAAATTGCAAAAACAAAACATAGAGCAATGGCCAATTAATCACGTATGGGATTGAAATATGATCATTCAAATTGTTGCTGTCTTATATTTCGCTCAAAATTGAATGGAATTTGAATTTAAAGTTATAAACGAAAAATTTCCATGACTTTCGATTTGGAAAGCTTGGTGTCGACGGTTGAGCACAGGACTAGAAAACGAGAGTTCCTAGGTTCAAATCTCACATAAGGCAAGGAAATAAAATGTTAAATCCTATAATAATAATACATATACAGGGTGTTCCATACTCAACAGATAAAATGGGGTGATAGGGGGCTCCAGACGGACCAAAAATCATATGGCAAGGGGGGTCGCAAATGCACCCCTGAGGAGTTAAATGCAAAAAACAATATTTTGGTTTTTTCACTGGTGCTCCTCACTTACAGGCCGTAAATTCAAAATCACATATGATATGAAAAGCTTGGCGGTTTTCCGTTAACACTGCATACTACGATTTTAAATAATTCAACTCCGTTTTCTCTGGTACTACCATCTAAGCCTAAAATAGTGTAATTTTGGCTTTTAAAGTGATTTAATTCAAAAGAAATACGATCGAGCCTCTTTTTTTTACTCTTTTCGAAAACTTTGAGTTTTTCTCTTCAATTTGATACCATGGTTGCTAAAAAAAGTTTCACAATCAATGCAAAACTAAGGTTTGAAAATAATCATTTTGTATTTTTGACTCCTAGAAAAGTTGTTTTAATCAAATTTATTGAGCACACTTTTAGGCAGCATGATAAAAAGAAAAATCTAAGGCCCATTTGCTACTGTTCCGGTTAAAGTTTTTCGTTATGATATCCTCTCAAAATGTCAAAATTTTCATACAAATTTTTTGTTTTTCGGAACAAAAAAATTTTACTGGAACAGTAGCAAATGGGCCTAAGAAATTTAAAAATTTCTGAATAGTGTTTTTGTTTTATATATCCGCCTAAAAGTATGCTCACCAATTTAGTCGAATTCTTTCCGCGACTCTAGCTCCTTACGAGTGCAAGATGGACCCCCCTTTCCATACAATTTTTTGTTTGTATGGGTTCCCACTATCACCTCCTTTTTTTTTTGATGCATTGAGTATGGAACACCCTGTATAACACGGAAAAGCCCAAAAATGTGTATTGATTTAAAATTTTTTTATATAATTTTTATTTTTGGAATGCAATTTATTATAAATATGAGTCGTAGTAGACTCCAAAATGATAGCAAATATGAGTCGTAGAAGACTCGAAAATAGTAACAAATATGACTCGAAAACGACTCGCAAATGATATCAATTATGACTCCCTAAGAAGAATCGCGGCTAGGGTTCCAATTTCTCCAGACAAAAGTATCATATCGCACCCTTGCTCCTAAACTGGCACAATTCAAAATTTTCCAAAATCGACTTTTTTCCATATATCAAGTCATTATGCATATCTTTAACTACTGCAAAAATTTCATTCGCATTACTATCTATCTAAACTCAAAAAATAACTTTATGCCAGTTTTGATGCAAGTTGCACTACCTCTTCAGTTTGACTTAAAGAGTAATATTTTGAGTTATGCCAAGGTGTCTTTGCAAAGTAGATAGACTTTGTTGCACATAAAGTGAACTAATTTAAAATGTGCCACTTTCGCGCAACTAAATGATCACATTTGTGGTGTACCATTATGAATTGTGCTGATTTAGTCGCAAAAAGTGGTTTCATTTGACTGTTCTATTATAAGTTATGCCATTATAGATCAAATAATACCGATTGACATAAGTTTTTCAAAAATTATTTGTTTTAAAGCAAAAATCAAACTACCATTAAGTTATATTTCGACTAGATACTTGTTTTTTTTTTATATTTCTTGAATGGTTTTTTTAAAACATTGCATTTCTTTTATTGAATTCAGTGGCTAGTTGGCTTTTAAAAAATTTTGAGTTGTGCCACCTTAACTACAAAAATTAGAGTTCTTTTTCAAATTGTGCCGCTTTAACTACAATAATTCGAGTTCTTTTTTAAGTTGTGCCATTTTAACTACAATAATTCAAGTTCTTTTTTAAATTGTGCCACTTTAACTACAATAATTCGTGTTCTTTTTTAAGTTGTGGTTTTTAACTGCGAAAATTAAAATTTTGGAAGTTTTATGCTGCTTACAGACTGTTGCATTTAACTGACTTACTTTGATTCATATTATAAAAATGTAATAAATGAATAGTTCTATATATAAGCAAAATGTTTATTTATAATGTTGTTCTTTCTCAGTTTTTGCAGGTAATAATAATGCTGCTTTTAAATTAAAATCTGAATTGAGTACCAAAAAAGAAAGTGTTGCAAAATGAAACAGCTAAACTCATGATTTTATTTCTGCATTAAAGAGGGTTAAATTCAGGTTAAATGCAGCGATAAATGCTAAATTCATAACAGCTAAATTCAGTTAAATGCAAAAGTCTGTAAGCAGCATAAAACTTCTAAAATTTTAATTTTCGCAGTTAAAAAGCACAACTTAAAAAAGAACTCGAATTATTGTAGTTAAAAAGGCACCATTTAAAAAAGAACTCGAATTATTGTAGCTAAAGTGGCACAATTTAAAAAAGAACTTGAATTATTGTAGCTAAAGTGTCATAATTTGCAAAAGAACTCGAACTGTTGTAGTTAAAGAGGCACAAAGGTTTCATATCACCAAATTCTTCGCAAAATAGAAAACAAAATTGAAAAATATAAAGTAGGTATAGAATGTCCTTTAATAATTATACCATAATATGGTGTGATTTGGTCAGAACCATCAATTTTATTTAGTCTATGCTTGTTTTTTTACTGTATTGCAAGGCTTCGGTAAATTTATTAAATAATTTTAAGAATAAACATTTTTTGCAGTTAAAGGGGCACAATTTAAGTTGAGACAGTGATTTTGACAAAAAAAAATGACGTTAAAATGGCACAATTCAAAATAGGCTTGTATTTCAACAGACGTAGGTTGAAATAAAAAATAAAAAAACGAAAATTTCTCTTTAATGGACCTCCTCACTAGTGTAACACTTTTTTCCTTCCGTACTTCACCAGGTCTTTTATAAACTGTTTTTTGCTTCTACTGAAAATTTGATTTTTTTGAATTATGCCAGTTTAGGAGCAATGGTGCGATATTTGATCAGAAAACGAGCGCATATTTGATCTTTTTAATCAAAAAGGCGACTCGAAAAAGACTCGCTTTTGATCAAAAATTTCAAAGAATGTTAGCTGGGTAAATACATACATATCCCTTCAATGAGTGACAATTCTGAACTTCAGCCGGTCCGTAGGGATCTTTTTTGAAAATTATGGTTTTTTCATGAAAAATTTTATTATAATTTATTTATTTTTGTGTTTATTGTTTATAACTAAATACTATATAATAAGGTAACTTACACAAACAAGGCCATGCTAATGGGTTTTGCCACAATGCATTTATGAAATTTTAGAAATTGACCTTTTTTGTCATATTAGGAACCCTATGTCTAAATAAGCCCCAATGCTGATTGCTCTCAAACAACGTGCGAAAAAATAAAGAAAAAGTTAAAACTATTATCTGATTTCATTGTAGTTGATGTTTTAGATAAAAAATTAACATAAATACTCTTTCCAGCTCCTCATATAAAATAATATTTTTCAAACTCAACGTTTTATATTTTAGTGGAGGTACAAAGCATTATCGATAATATTTTTGTTAACTTCCTGCCCATTGCAGTAAAAGACATTCTGTCTCATTGTTTTTAACTGCTTGGTATATTAAGGACCCTTTAGGGCAGGGATTCCCAAAGTGGTCGATATCGACGGAGTGGAAGCCAGTGACTGTGAAAGAGTTTGACGCCTTTCTAGCTATCCTTCTGAGCGCTTGGTACCCTACGTTGTAATTTAGTGACATTTGTGCGCTCGACACAGTTTGAGCGCTGTTCCCACTATATTATAACACCACGTTCTGCCCTTAATTTACTTCGCATTCTTGGTTAGGCAATTTGTAGGAATATATCGTCCCCTTCACGGGATAATAAGACTTCGAGCCGCATAACCACCATAGTTTTAGACCACACTTAGCCGGCTTTGACGGAATGTATTGCGTGAAGCGGGTGCGGCCTTCGTAAGGGAACAACTGCTCATCGACGGTTAGTGCTTCAGCTGCTGCCAAGTTATGCTGCAACATTATCCAAATATCATCGATAGCCGCAGTTTTGCTGTTGATAAGTCGCTGTTGTCGAGTATTTCCATTGTCGAATCGAATGAATGGCTTTATGCACATGAAGCGATCATACGACATCGCAGCTTTGTATATTGGACAACGCGTCGCGCCCCATAATTCCGTAGCAGGTTCACGAATCAATTTTGTGAGTCCAGCATACAAAAGGATAGCTAGAAAGGCGTCAAACTCTTTCACAGTCACTGGCTTCCACTCCGTTTTCTTCGTGGGATTCGCCGAATTCCATGCAGCTGTAGCCTCCCTGCTCTTACGATTTATTTCGCGTATTATGATGTATATTATTTCCTCGCTGATGATTGAGCGAAATATAGTGTAGGGGTCATGTACAGTTCTTGATGGTCCTGGTTTCCTTGTTGTGAAGTCGACCACGTTATGAACACGAGTACGAGAAGTTGGTGGTGCTCTTTCACCATTGGGTGCCATCTTTAGCAATATGTATAGTAGTTTTTATTTGTTTCCGGTGCATAATTTTCTTCCTCTCCATCATCGTCGTCATCAGTATCTTCATTTATCTCTACGTATACTTCAGTTTCGGCATCTGACTCTTCAGCGGGTTGGAATGTGCAGTCATCATCATCCTCAGCTTCATTACCAAGTGCAGCAATATCAACTTCTTCATCCATCTCTTCATCCATAAAGTCTGCAAATCTCATATCAGTTGCACGCCTTTCATCCGCACTCATTTGCTGGTATCGTGTACTACGGCGTACAACCATTTCAGCAATGTCTACATTACTTGCATCTGCGATTTTTATATTTTTGTTTTTTATTTTATTATACCCAGCGTAAGCAGGGTATATTTGTTTTGTACGAATCTTGTAACAGCCAGAACTAAGCTCCGCAGATATAGACATACGGGCATGTGACAGAAATCGAATACGACAGAAAACGTTCGATTTCGCTTACATTTGTATGAAAATTTAAGCGAAATCTAACGTTTTCTGTCGTATTCGGATTTCTGCCACATGCCCGATATATATATATACATTTTTGATCAGGATCAAAAACTGAATCGATTTAAACATGTCCGTCTGTCGGTTTGTCCGTCTGTGGTCGGATCTCCTCCGAAACGCCTGGATCAACCAAGTCAAAATTTATCACACAGGTATATCGGGATCTGAGTATGATCCTTAAAAAAATGGGAGACATCCGCCCACTGCCACGCCCACAAATGAATATAATGTGTTTTCAGTAAAATGCTTGTAACTTGCGAACCACTCAACACATTCCATTGATATTTGGTGTACTGGTAAACTATGAAAAGGGACGTATCCTGGGAAAAAATGGACGCCGCCCTCCGTAAGCCACGCCCAAAAATAAGCCCACAAATAAGGGCTTATCGTAACTTCTGAAGTAAAAGGCGTAGAAGCTTCAAATTCGCAACATAGGTTGACCAAGGCAAATGAAAGGTGAAGGAACACAAATTTATGTGGCCCGCCCACTGCCACGCCCACAATTGGAGATTTTTCGTAACTTGCGAAGCATAAGGCGTAGAACGAGCACGTTCCGTCCACTGTCAAGCCCGCAAACATTAATTTTGTGTAACTCTCGTACGGAAAGGCAAAACATAGTGCGCCAATAATGTCGGGACGCTGGATATTTCAAAGGCGGGCTTGAGCGACTTTAGCTTTCTTACTTGTTTGTAATACAATTTCACACACGATTTTAATGTTCACTGTCTAAACTTTGACTGATTTGGTTTACGAAACTACTGTTGGGATGCAGGGAGCTAGCGCTCTAACACAGTCGAGCGTATAAACGTTCCTTTATTCCAACACCAATTTATAGGAAACAAGCGCTCAGACAAAGTCGAGAGTAAACCTATAAACCTCTTCAAATAAAAGAGTGAAGTTACGATTTTATCTCTTCTTTGATTAAATGATCCTTATGTCTAAGACAGGATTTAATTCGCCGTTTAGCTGCTAACACTACTTTACAATTTCCCTATGTCCTGAATTATACTTTTAACGCCGTGGCTCGTATGTACGCACGTCAAAAGCAGAGACTTCCGAAAACCAGTCTGGCCTTTCTGTGTTCGAAGCTCCCTTTTTATAGGCCAATATTGCTGATCGGGCAATATTGGATATCGCTGTTGATTCTTTCCAAAATACTTGCATAAGATTCACCTGCAAGTCTATCTTCGTTGCGGTTTTGAACCTTGCGCAGAACTTATGACTCATCAGCTCGTGCCTCCCGTCTTGTCCCTTGCTCGCAGAAAGCTTGTCAAAGCTATCCCGTTGTTAGTGTGTTGTTGTTGTTGCCAGCGATCGAGCTCTTCAGCATAGCTTAGCATGTAGGACTGTAGGTCTAACTGTCGACGTCGTAAAGCCTCTGCCGCTAATAAGAAATTCACCATTAGGCAGGTATAGGAAATTCAACTCTTTCGAGAAATTCACCAAAAAGCTACCAACAAAAACCTTAAGCAGGAATAGGAAATTCAACTCTTTCGAGAAATTCACCAGAAAGCTACCAACAACAATACGGGTAGACAGATTTCAGCATGACATAGAGCCGCGACTCCTTCTGATTATACACCAACTTTCTAATGAAATTAACACACAAGCGGCATTGGCCGCCATAAGAGTACATGTCACGAATTGGTACTCAAATTTTGAGTAGATTTATTCGATGACAATACCATTAAAGTTGCGATGAATAACATTTCCTTTCGATTCCTTATGTAGATATCGCAATAAGCGATATTAAAAAGAAAGATTTTTTGACAATAATGATAAAAACAGTCAGCTCTCGTTTGGATCGAGATAAACAGATGTTTTTGGGAAAATATTTTTAATTTTGAATCAGCCCACGGCACATTGTAGTTATGGGCTAATATTTTTCCCAGAGATTTTGAATTCATTAATTGTTTTATCTTAAATTCCAGGACTTTACATTTGGCCTTTGAAAAACTCTTACTGCCCGCTTTTACTGTATTGAAGAAAATTGTTATCGCGTTTTGCATTGCCTTTGAACTTTTGCAATAAGACGTCAAATCTCTAAGATCTGATACTTTATTAAAGATTTATTTTTCAACTGAATCCTTCTCATGGGGATTCTTATGTCTATCTGGTGGGTTTCCTTTCGAAATATCTTCACCTACTTTATTACCGTTAGTAGATTTATCCTCGATCTCCTTGTCGAATATCAACTTCTTTATTACTATTTTTACCACAAAAATTATCCTCTAACTCGTCGTCGAACTCGTATTCCAATACATTCGACCTTTTATTCACAGCATCCCCACCGCTAGATAGTCCCTTTTTATAATTAATTTCTTTTTTCTCAATTTCCTTATAGTCCAACACCAATTTCAAGCAAATCGGTGCCACTTTCGCTTCCCTCACTTTGATCGTAACTGCCTCTGCAATACAAATCCTATCGATATTGGGAACGGCGAGTTGAAAAGACTCGTTTTTATTCAAATTTTCAATTCTTTGGCCTTCTTTCGCCGGTTTTTTTTTTTATTATCTACCTGGCAAAGAGATATGATACTTTCTTTTACTTGTCCCTTTTCTTCAATTTCATAAAAATTTTCTGTTTGGACAAATACATCGCCAAAGCTTACCTTTGGTTTCATCATTTTTCTTTTACATAATAATTCCTTTCCACTATCTATGTTTTTCAGCTTAAAGCTTTTAGAATCTTCTTCAACATCTTCTAAGAGTATATTTGAAATGTCTAGCTCCTCTAATTTATATTCTTCCTTGTTATCTAAGAATTTAACTTTCTTTTTATTTAAGGAAACTAGATTAGGCCTATACATTTTGACATTTAATTTGGCGTTCCGGTCTATTGGCCTTGACCGGGCCGCTGCTAGTTTCCCTGACAATTTTTTATCGTTTTTTTTTCTCTCTACAAAATTTGGATATATGTATGTCCAAACTGTGAGCAATTGAAACATTGAATATTTTCGTTATTCGAAGGTTGGTTTCTTTCATTTCATCCTGCGTTAAAATTTTCTGCTCTAATTATACTAAAATTTTTCCCTCTGTGTTGGTTCTGGACTCGCCCAAATGGTTCATTCTTTTTTTGCTGAGTGTTCAGCATATTATTATACCCAGCGTAAGCGGGGTATATTAGTTTTGTGCGAATCTTGTAACAGGGAGAACTAAGCTCCGGAGATATAGACATATATATATATAGAAATGATCAGGATCAAAAACTGAATCGATTTAGACATGTCCGTCCGTCCGTCTGTCCGTCCGTCTGTCCGTCTGTCCGTCCGTCCGTCTGTCCGTCCGTGGTCGGATCTCCTCCGAAACGGCTGGACCAATCAAGTCGAAATTTGGCACACAGGTATGAAGGGATCCGAGTATGATCCTAAGTAAAAATGGGAGACATCCGCCCACTGCCACGCCCACAAATGAATATAATGTGTTTTCAGTAAAATGCTTGTAACTTGCGAACCACTCAACACATTCCATTGATATTTGGTGTACTGGTAAACTATGAAAAGGGACGTATCCTGGGAAAAAATGGACGCCGCCCTCCGTAAGCCACGCCCACAAATAAGCCCACAAATAAGGGCTTATCGTAACTTGTGAAGTAAAAGGCATAGAAGTTTCAAATTCACAACATAGGTTGACCCAGGCGAATGAAAGGTGTAGGAAAAAAATTTATATGGCCCGCCCACTGCCACGCCCACAAATGGAGATTTTTCGTAACTTCCGAACTAATAGGCGTAGACGCTTCAAATTCGCAACATAGGTTGACCAAGGCAAATGAAAGGTGTAGGGAAATTATTTATGTGGCCCTCCCACTGCCACGCGCACAAATAGAGAAGCAAAACATAGTGCGCTCATAACGTCGGGACGCTGGGTATTTCAAAGTCGGGCTTGACCGACTTTAGCTTTCTTACTTGTTATACCCGACACACTCTGTGTCGAGGGTATATTGCGTTTGTGTGGTTGTGTGTAACACCCAGAACCAGTCGTGATAGACCATACAAAATATATATAGAAATGATCAGCGTCACCAGGAGATTCGATTTAGACATGTCCCTCCGTCTGTCCGTCTGTTTGTATACTGTTTTCTTATCGAAGGAGTTGAGCTATCTCGACAAAATTTGGTATGTGTGCTCACGGCGACATGAGTAAGAACAAGTTCGAGTATGGACCCGATCGAACCATTTTTAGGGGTACCTCCAGTACTAGGGTCTGTTATGAAAATCACAAAAACTGCTCTAAAACCGAAGTTTTTCAAGATATTTTGATGAAAGTTGATATTTGGACATGTTTAAAGGCAAGTAATGTGATTTATAAAAATTGGAAAAGTGGGCGTGGCAGAAAGGCGTTTTTCGAATATTGTCTCTTACACCCGAAATTCAAATGGGACTTGAACGAAATTTGGCAGTTATGCTTCCTTTGTAGCCATAAACATCCTCTCCAAAACAATTTTTGATAGGTCCATTATTAAGGGTATCTCCAGTACTAGGGTCTGTCACAAAAATCTAAAAATTGCCCCAAAATCGGATTTTTTGAGATATTCCACTGAAACTTAGAATTTGAGCGTATATTAAGGCCTCCGATTAGAATTCCAAAAAAAAAAATGGAAAAGTGGGCGTGGCAAAAGGGCGGTTTTCATAAAGAAATTCAACCAATGTCGGTATATGGGGCCCGTAATGGCCTTTAACACCTCTTGATATTAAAAATTATTTGAACATGTGTGGCTGTGTGGGGTATTCTATTGTCAGGCTCGCCTGACTATAACACCCTTACTTGTTTTTTACCTGACTTTGTCTGCAAAATTGGGTGCTCGAATGACCATTTAACTGACAAATATTACAAAACAATGTTTTTAATTTATTAAAACAATTTGTTTCTACGTGACCTCTTTTTCCACAATAATTGCATGTTTGTGGGTTTACGTTCGTGGCTTTAATATTCTTTATTTTGCATTTTTCGCTATATTGATGTCCATATTCAGCACAACTGGTGCAAAAAGGGTATTCTTTCTTTGTGAGCAGATATCCCAAGTATGACCAACATTGCAAAACGAACAATTAATCATTTGTGTTCCTGCTGGGGGTGTTTTTTTTAATGAAATAATTCCTTCTTCCATTTTCCTCATGAAGGTTTTCTGATTCTTCCGCTAATTTTATTAAGTCTGCAATCGTTTTATCTTTTGAGCTTTCAAGTCTACTTTGCATATAAGGGTCTCTTACTCCAAAGATGAATTTGTTGGAAGCCAGATTTCTATATTCACTAAGTGCTGACTTTGCCTCTACTTCCGTCCATGTCTTTTTAATAAAAATTTGTGCTTCATTTAACAAGAATTCTAGTCTACCACCGAATGTTGATGCTCGCTCGTCCACTTGTTACTCTGCGCTTGCTACTTCTGACCTAATCGTTTCCATGCTTCGCTTCTTTAAAATTTCTCTTTTTATTAAATCACAAAGCTCATCTAAGTTACTAATTGATCTCTGGCTTACTTTCATGTAGGCCATGCCTGTTAATCTGTTTTTTATGCATTTTATAACGTCTATTATGTTAAAATTACCCACAACGCTTTTCAGTAACTCGATTCCCATGAAAAATTTATCTACTTCTAAGCTCAACTCTGGATTGTTTGACCCCGAAAAGTATGGTACACGTCGGTTGACCTTTTGCATCAATTCATCTACTTGCATTGTAGTGGCCATGTTTATTGTTGGCTGAGCAGCGCTTATTACCAAATTTTCAATATTATCGATTGTTGTGTTATTTGTTTGGATCGTTGGAATAATATGTTGAGTAGTGGTTGTTGTCTTTGGAGGGGGTGGAAATACAAATTGGTTTGAAGTCTGTGCAGTGGGCGTAAAGGGAATTTGAACGTTTTGGTTTGCTAGTATAATTTTTCGTGCAGGATTTGGAGTCGAAATCGGAGAGGGGACACAGACTACCGAGTCGAGCGCACAAATGTCACTATATTCCAAAGTAGGGTACCAAGCGCTCAGACAATATCGAGCGTATAATAGTCCCTGTTTTTCCTTTAAATAATAATAAAGAACACCAACAAATAGGGTTTAATCCTTTATTTGATACAATAAATCCTATACTTCCAATACAAATATCCCTATTACTTGAACTAGTTACTTCTACGTCGTGTGCAGAAGTACCGTTGCAATCATCGTGGATCGATATTTATAGGGCGAAATTGCTTTGATGACACTTTCCGTCTGATCAATAATTATAGGTTGAAATCGATGCGCTGGCATTTTTGGTAACCGCTGTATTACATATTTGTAAGTGTGTATGAAATTATGCTATTTCTGCGTAGACTGCACTTTAGTTGTTGTTGTTGGCCGAAAAGTCACTGCGCTGCTGACTCGCTGAATAGCCGGCTGTTGTTGTTGCCATTATGCAAAAGCTAGTCTTGATAGTTGTTGTTGCTGACGATTGAGCTGCGAAAATGTTGTTGTTGCCAGCCATTGAACTTCAGGTACGATCTTGTCTTTGCTGGCTTAGGTTGATTGCATAAACGTTCTCGCGACGCTTTTGGTTCTTTTAACTTTCTTTCCTTTTGTTTATGCTTGATGTGCACTTTGTTGTTTTGATTTAATTTGCGAGCGTGTAGAAGGAGGAGGAAAAATCCCTTTGCTTTCTTTAAAGTGTGTTTTGGGTCATTGTGTTGTTGAAAAAGCGAGTGTAAAGGCATTTTGTCTTTAAAATTTGGAAAGACAATAGCTCCAGGGACATTTTCAACATAATAGTTGGTGTTCATATTGCGCAGGATATTAGCAATCGGTAGAATTTCATTCCGTGAAAAACATCCCAAAAACATAAATTTCCGGCCTCCGTGCTTCACTGTTTCGGCAGTGAACTTTGCCTTGAATTCTTGCTTCTGATGATGTCTACCGTATTGCTTTTCCTTACCGTGATCAAGCTGCACAACCTCAGTCTCATCAGTCCACAAAATGTTACGCCAAACTGTGTCGGGTTCCTTAACAAACTTTTAATTCTGTTTTTCAAATTTCATGAGTGTATCACAGGTATTTTTCTTGGAGTATGTGCTTTAAGGTTAACTAAGGTAAAACGTTACCTTATAGTGAAAGTAGCTATGGGTAGTTCTAGTTAGTGTTCGATCTGCGTAGTGGTAATAATGGGGTTCTGCGTGAAAGTTCTCCTGATCAATTTGTCTTGGGTTTCGCCCTTTGGTGAAAGTTTGTTGGCATTTATTATCCCATAAGAAATGACGAGAGTCTCGCTAATAAAATCAAATGTTTTGCGTTCATCGAGCAGTTTTTTGATGGATTTTCTAAGCTCAGGTCTAGAATTTTTGTTTCATCTCATTGTTCAGTTAAGATCAAAATTAATTTATAACAATAGCAACTGAAATTTATGCCAACTGCACTTCTACGGAATTGCCAATATTCACTGCTTGTTTTCAAAACCAAATCCTTGCAATTTTCGAGTCGTACTTAACATATTTTTTCGAACAGGCATTTTTTGACTTCAAGCGCCAAAGTTGCTCCTAATAAAAATTCAGACCAAATTCAGACTGTCGCAACCTTCATTTTTACGAGCCCAATATCTGAGACTGTTTATAAGAAATATTTTTAAGTCATTTGGAAAATCTTATGAGCCTGTTTACAATCTAAAAATGGTTGTTCTTATTATTTCGAACACGACTGTATGTGTTTTGCATTTTATGTATATTGATTAAAAGAGGAAGAATGTGCCTTTCCAACGATGTATCATGTGTTTAAATCAAAGTTTTACTTCAAGATCTATAGCCATTCAAATTTGAAAAATGTGGATTTTTTTTCAATTTTTCGGTAAAAATTCTGAAAATCATTTTTTGTTTTGAAATAATAGCTGCGTATTTTACGTTTCCAAAATGTTATGGTATGCTGAAATTGGTAGAAATTTGTAGAAGTTATAAGGAGTTTTCCGACTACTCAAATTCAAAATGCTTCAGGCAAAAATCGTGGAACATGTTTTTTTGAAACCGCTGCCGACGTCCAATTTCGATGAAAATTTATATATAGAATAAGTGAAAAATTCTAAGAATTTAGGCACTTAAACTTTTTCAAAAAACAGATTACAACTTGTCCTTTTTGGACCAGTTTGGAACTAGACCCAAACTAGGCTAGTTGTAATCAGTATTTTAAAAAAATGTTAGTGCCAAAAGTCTTAGCATACCATAACATTTTAGAAATGCAAAATACGCAGTAAAAAAAAAACTGATTTTCAGAATTGTTACCGAATAAATAAGTATATCAAAATAATTTCCAAAAATTTCGAAAAAATTGAAAAAAAAATCCACATTTTTCAAATTTGAATGGCTATAGATCTTGAAGTAAAATTTTGATTGAAAAACGTGATACATCATTGTAAAGTTCCATTCTTCCTCTTTTAAGCAAGATACATAAAATGCAAAACACATACATACTTCCTGAGTTTTTGAGATCCTCCTGACCACAAAATCAAACTTAAAAGAAAAAATTATTTTCCTTCACTACTAAGGTACAAGTAGTCGGAATCTGATATACAGAAGTCAGAAACAAAAATCGTGTTTACTTGTGTAATCTGTAAGATTTTTCTAAAATTTAATGTTATTTGGGCTGAAAGCACAAAACTCAAAATTCATTTAGGAGACTCATTTGGAATTTTTTTTTTTACAAAATCTTTTTCTTAAATACTTTTTTCTTACTTTAATGTATTACCAACATTTATAATCACGCTTTTAAAAAATTCATGATACAAGAAAACAAGATAGCGCCACTAGAGAGAGGAAACGTCACAAACTCAAAATCGAGATTCGTTGTTGTTGTTTCCCATGTTAAACCGGCTTTTTACTTTTTTGAAGAGCATGGGAAACAACAACAATTTCTCGCTCAGTGACGTCACAAACTCAATTTTCGGCTCTCAAAGAGAGCCTCAAAATAGCGGTACTGAAGTGGCGCTATCTTGTTTTCTTGTATCATGAAAAAATTAACATTTTCTATGCCCAGCTTAAGCAGTGTGTATTAGTTTTGTACGAATCTTGTAACAACTGGAACTAAGCTCCGGATATATATAGACAAATATATATATTATTGATCAGGATCAAAAACTGAAGACTAAAACATGTGCGTCTGTCCGTCCGTATGTCTGTACGTCCGTCCGTCTGTGGTCGGATCTCCTTCAAAACGGGTGGACCAATCACGTCGAAATTCGGCACACAGGTATATTGGGATCCGAGTATGATCTTATGAGCCTGTTTGCAATCTAAAAATGGTTGTTCTTATTATTTCGAACACGACTGTACGTGTTTTGCATTTTATGTATCTTGCTTAAAAGAGGAAGAATGCACTTTTACAACGATGTATCATGTGTTTAAATTAAAGTTTTACTTCAAGATGTATAGCCATTCAAATTTGAAAAATGGGGAATTTTTTTTCAATTTTTTTGATTTTCATAACAGACCCTAGTACTGGAGGTACCCCAAAAATGGTCCAATCGGGTCTATTGTTCTAACTCATTTCCCCGTGGGCACGCATACCAAATTTCGTGAGAAACATTTGTTGGGAAATTAATGTCATTTCCGAAAATTGTAAAAGTTTACATCGAATAAGGGAGTTTTTTGAAAATTAGCTCCTTCACCCGAAATTCCTATGGCACTTGGACGAAAGTTGGCCTGTATGTTTCCTTTGTAGCCCTAAACATCATACCAAAAAATTTTCTTGATCGGTCTATTATTAGGGGCTTATTATTTTGGCTTCGCCGACCATACTTGCCCCCTGGCACTGTTTTGGATTTTTATTTTGAATTTCAAAATTCATTTTTAGCATCTTTTAAAAGTACGAGAGACAATTTTTAAAAAAATCTGTTATACGTAATTCATTTCAGATTAAACGATTCAACCAGTCTGCAGTGATAAAAAATGGGAAACTGTTTGCCGCTTAATAGTAACGATAACGTATCTCTTTTGAATGCCAGCCAAAATGTTGATGGTCACGACAACTTGCAAATCGAGCAAACACATAATCAAGTACAAATGTATTCAGTAAGTATATATTCGAAAGTTATTCTCCTATAAACCCAGCGAAAAATAAGTTTTATTTTACGGTTGTATTGCCTACTGAAAAAATAAAATGCGCTTTTGCGTAATCGGTTTGGAAATGAAACATACAATCAGGGCATGTAACCGGAATCGAAAACGTAACCAATTTGATTTTAAAGGATTTATTTTCTTAACCGCAATGCTTGCCCATATTTATATGCTTATGGACAGTTCTCGTATCCTACCAACGTGCAGTGCACATCGTACTTTGTGCCATGCACGTCTTCGAGTCGGCCCTGTACACGGTTTCGGCTGAGATATTCTATTGTGTAAATCAATTCGCTTTCTATGCTTGTGAAGAGACGATTGAGACAATTAGCTCTCATGTTTTCGCTCTCTGCTGTGTCATTGAGTAGAAAATAATAAGAGTAAGAATCTCGAACAGAAAATTTTTTCTACATGGTCACGTTCGTTGGTTACTTTTCAACTCGGACATTGAGTCGTTTAGTAAATTTTATGTTTTTCTGAACAATTTCATTGCTAAGGTTACAGAATGATTACTCGAGCTTCCTTTGGAGTTTTGTTTAGGAATACATACATACTTTATTTTGTTTGATTTGTTTATTGATTTGAAGGACTTGAAAATAAAGATTTTACGGCTTTTGAAGGAACTATTTTCATTACAAGGACCTAAAAATATAGAGTTCACCTACACCTTCATATATACTGACGGCTCCACCAAACAAAATGATATCACAACATTGGCCATAACAAAACAAACCGAAATTTTACTTTTCGGAAGCAGACTGTTGAATTTAACTAAATAAATTTGTTATCAAATTTAATTTTCACTGTGTCGATATTTGAAAAATATATTTTTTTTTTGTTCGAGCATACATAGCCATACCATATGTCCGTTTTTTCGCTGGGCAATCCGTTTTTTTTTAAGCCGATACAGCTTTCATGCGAACATATTTGAAAGCATGATTTGTCATGCGATTGTACTTTTTTTTTTTAAATATGCCCACTAGGGTGATGACTTTTTTTGAAACTCTTTTCCTGTATCATAGTACGATGAACTTTTATTAAATACTTCATAAAATACTAATTTTCAGGTTATTTGGTAAAAAAAATGTCACGCACCAAGTCATTTGAAAAATTTAATTTTTTATTTTTTTCCAAATTTTTGAAGTTAATGTAAGCAGAGTCGCTCCTAGAGGGGTCAAATGTAAGACCAACTCCCATTATTTTTTTACTCCCAATAATTTCTCCAAACAAACCTTCCCCCTATCTCCACTCCTTAAGGGGGCTCCCATACAAAAGTAATTTTTTTATGAATTTTCCCCCCACTGTCCTAACTAGCCCCAGAGTGCCCATAGAGGAGTCAAATGTTTGACCGACCCCCATTAAATTTGTCTCATTAACATTTTTTCCCGACATACTGACCCCCTATCTCCCCTCCTTAGGGGGTCGACCATACAAAATTACCCTAATTTTATCACAATTTCATACAAAATGGCTGTCACCACAGTCAAACCCCTCCTAGGTTGATGACATATATCACCGACCCCCATTATTTTTTTACCCCAAGTATTTGCTTCAAACATACCCACCCTCTATCTCCCCTCCTTAGGGGGGTCCCCATACAAAAATAGGCTTAAATTAAAGAAAAATGCCTCACGAACTTTAATCTATAATATAGATGCCGTTGGAACAAGAACGAGCATGTTCAGTATGCATATTCGAAAAATTTACAAAACTACCTTTTAAACGAGCCTAATATGAAGAATATTGGATTCGTTTTTGGATTTTTGGATTTTTTCCAAAACAAGTTTTTTGACACCTTGCTAAATACAGTGGCTCCAAAGACTAATCGGACAGCAGTACGTGAAATATAGGTATCGTGTTAAGTAAAGGAAAAAGTTACTTAATATTTTATTTTTCATTTTTTATTTTCTTGTTACATTGTTATCACTATAAAAAGTCAACAAAAACAACAACTCCTCTAGTTGAAACGGTAAATTAAAAAATAAAAACAAACATACTTATATTTCTTGCACTCAACGTATAATCGGACAAAGCAAAATAGAAATGCTATAAATGCAAAACTAAACAATTAATATTTAGTTGCATAGCCTTTCTTATCTAAAACCGATTGCAGACGCCGAGGAATGGATTTTACCAGATCATGGCAAACTTCCGGCTCTATGGAATTCCATGCCTCTACTAAAGCCTCCTTTACTTGAACTAACGTGCTAAACTTCTTTTTGTACACTCGTTTAGCTAATTCTTCCCATAGATGCTCAATAACATTAAGATCTGGGCTCTGTGCGGGTGTTTGTATTAGTTTTGGGCAGTTATGGATCAACCAAAGCTTTGCAACACCTGATGTGTGTTTGGGATCGTTATCCTGATAAAAAGCAAAGTTGTTCGCGATACCCAATTTCTCTGCACTTTGCTTTACATTTTGCTTCAATATGTTGAGGTACACAAATTTATCCATTTTACCATCAATAAAATGCAAATTGCCTACTCCAGCACTCGACATGCAGCCCCACACCATAACAGAGCCTCCTCCGTGCTTAACAGTGGCTCTTGTGTTTTTGTGGTCAAATTCAGTATTTGGTTTACGCCACACAAACATCTTGCCATCAGATCCATGCAAATTAAATTTGCTCTCGTCAGTGAACAAGACCTTAAAATAATAAAAAATTTTATTGGAATTAAATTTTAAGCTAGTTAAACATCATATTACCTGGTTCCAAAAATGCTCTGTTTTTAGTAAATACTGTTTGGCATATTTTAATCTGCTGTTTTTGTTTTTAAGGCTTATAAATGGCTTTTTTCTAGCAACTCTTCCATGATAATCGTATCTATGCAATGTATTACGAATAGTATTTAAACAAACATCTTTTCCAGTGCGAGATTTCAAGGATATATTAAGTTCTTTTGCAGTTTTGAAAGGATCTTGTTTGATTTCTTTCAGTATCGAACGCTCTTCTCGATCATTTAATATTTTTCCTTGACCTTCTCTGCTTTTGTTAGCCAGCCTAAACTCATCACGGAATCTTTTGACGATGTCGTGGACAGTCGATTTACTTTTTCCAACCAATTCCGCAATTTCTCTCACGGATTTACCTTCATAATTTAATTTCACTATTAACTGCCTAACTTCGACAGAAGATTGTTTTCCATTTGGAGCCATTTCAATTATATTCAATATTAGGTATAACCAGCTGTCACTAAATGCAATTTACAAATGAATATGAAAAGCAGAAACCAGTTTTGAAATGCATATTAGCAGCATAGCGGCATTTTTAGCATTTCTACTTTGCTTTGTCCGATTATACGTTGAGTGCAAGAAATATAAGTATGTTTGTTTTTATTTTTTAATTTACCGTTTCAACTAGAGGAGTTGTTGTTTTTGTTGACTTTTTATAGTGATAACAATGTAACAAGAAAATAAAAAATGAAAAATAAAATATTAAGTAACTTTTTCCTTTACTTAACACGATACCTATATTTCACGTACTGCTGTCCGATTAGTCTTTGGAGCCACTGTATATTGTAAGCCAAAGATTGCTCAATGGAACTTTCGCTACTCTTTTCATCCAACACCGAAACGACGAAACGAAATTTTTCCAACTATTTCCGAATGTCCATGAAATCTTTCGATGAATTGCTTGCCATAATAACAGGCAAGATCTACAGACAGGATACTAAAATGCTATACCACCAATTGAAATCTTAGCTGTAACTTTGAGGTACGCAAACAATAACAAATGGGCAGCAAGTTTAAAATCTTTGATTAATCTTTAAAAAACCAATTCATTTTGAAAAAGAAAAAAAATGAACAGTTTTCATAGTAAAAAAAAAGCGAAAATAAAATAAAAAAATAAAAAATAGTTATTGGGTGCTAGGGAAAAGAACAAAGTCTAGAGAGTCTTCAGTGCAGTCTGATATGTTGGATAACATGGTGGCTGGACTGTCGACAAGCTCTATAGTCGGTAACTCTTCAGATGTATGTATACTAGGGCTGCTCTTAATTCCCGAAATGGAATTTCAATCGGTCTCAGGGTCCAGAAGTGTTCCATTGGACATGGAGGAGAAACGTGAGAAATTTGGAAGCAATCGGATAACGGGAACCCGTGGCAGTTTTCAATTGAAGTTTGGGAAATTGGCAAAAATAGAGAGGAAATGGCCCTTAACTCCCCACAAGGCGCCCCTACGGATATATAACGTATGGCCAACCCCCATTATTTTTTTACTCCGAACATTTTTTTTGAACAAACCTACCCCCTATCTCCCCTCCTTAAGGGGGCTCCCATACAAAAATAATTTTTTAAAAACTTTTCCCCCCATCTTCCTAACTAGCCCCAGAGTGCTCCTAGAGGAGTCAAATGTATGACCGACCCCCATTAACTTTGTCCCCCTAACATTTTTTCCGAACATACTTAACCTCTATCTCCCCCCCTTAAGGGGGCTCCCATATAAAACTACCTTAATTTGAGCAAAAATTCATACAAAATGGCCGTCACTACAGTCAAACCCCTCCTAGGAGGCTGATATATATGACCGACCCCCATTATTTTTTTACCCCAAACATTTTCTTCAAACATACCTACCCTCTATCTCCCCCCTTTAAGGGGGCTCCCATATAAAACTACCTTAATTTGAGCAAAAATTCATACAAAATGGCCGTCACTACAGTCAAACCCCTCCTAGGAGGCTGATATATATGACCGACCCCCATTATTTTTTTACCCCAAACATTTTCTTCAAACATACCTACCCTCTATCTCCCCTCGTTAGGGGGGTCTCCATACAAAATTAGGCTTTAATTAAAGAAAAATGCCTCACGAACTTCAATCTATAATATAGATGCCGTAGGAACAAGAAAGAGCATGTTCAGCATGCATATTCGAAAAATTTACAAAATTACCTTTTAAACGAGCCTAATATGAAGAATATTGGATTAGTTTTTGGTGTGTTTTAATAATATGATATATTTTATTACCTTTTTTTTTAAACTGAATTTTGGGTTCCATCCCCTAACTGGCCCAATAATGACCCTAGTAGAAAAAAAATATATTTTCGAGTCAAATGCCGCAAACCTCAATCTATGACGAGTTTTTTGAGACTATAACCATTAAAATCGGTTAGTGGTTTCTATTCATAAAATTAATTCAAAACAAATATTTTTTGAAACGCATTATTCACTGTTTTTACGTTTGTTTCTTGAGTCTTTGCATGCGTACAGACCGTGAGAGCCATGCGTACACACCGAGAGAGACATGCGAAGACCTAAGAAACGAACGTAAAAACAGTGAATAATGCGTTTCAAAAAATATTTGTTTTGAATTAATTTTATGAATAGAAACCACTAACCGATTTTAATGGTTATAGTCTCAAAAAACTCGTCATAGATTGAGGTTTGCGGCATTTGACTCGAAAATATATTTTTTTTCTACTAGGGTCATTATTGGGCCAGTTAGGGGATGGAACCCAAAATTCAGTTTAAAAAAAAAGGTAATAAAATATATCATATTATTAAAACACACCAAAAACTAATCCAATATTCTTCATATTAGGCTCGTTTAAAAGGTAATTTTGTAAATTTTTCGAATATGCATGCTGAACATGCTCTTTCTTGTTCCTACGGCATCTATATTATAGATTGAAGTTCGTGAGGCATTTTTCTTTAATTAAAGCCTAATTTTGTATGGGGACCCCCCTAACGAGGGGAGATAGAGGGTAGGTATGTTTGAAGAAAATGTTTGGGGTAAAAAAATAATGGGGGTCGGTCATATATATCAGCCTCCTAGGAGGGGTTTGACTGTAGTGACGGCCATTTTGTATGAATTTTTGCTCAAATTAAGGTAGTTTTATATGGGAGCCCCCTTAAGGGGGGGAGATAGAGGGTAGGTATGTTTGAAGAAAATGTTTGGGGTAAAAAAATAATGGGGGTCGGTCATATATATCAGCCTCCTAGGAGGGGTTTGACTGTAGTGACGGCCATTTTGTATGAATTTTTGCTCAAATTAAGGTAGTTTTATATGGGAGCCCCCTTAAGGGGGGGAGATAGAGGTTAAGTATGTTCGGAGAAAATGTTAGGGGGACAAAGTTAATGGGGTCGGTCATACATTTGACTCCTCTAGGAGCACTCTGGGGCTAGTTAGGAAGATGGGGGGAAAAGTTTTTAAAAAATTATTTTTGTATGGGAGCCCCCTTAAGGAGGGGAGATAGGGGGTAGGTTTGTTCAGAAAAAATGTTCGGAGTAAAAAAATAATGGGGGTTGGCCATACGTTATATATCCGTAGGGGCGCCTTGTGGGGAGTTAAGGGCCGTTTCCTCTCTATTTTTGCCAATTTCCCAAACTTCAATTGAAAACTGCCACGGGTTCCCGTTATCCGATTGCCTCCAAATTTCTCACGTTTCTCCTCCATGTCTAATGGAACACTTCTGGACCCTGAGACCGATCAGAAACTCGCTACAAAATTTCTCCATAGAGTTAAGAGCAGCCCTAATGTATACGTTGCCTGATAGCAGTCATTGAAGTTGAAGGTGTTTGTTGCTGTGTATCAGAGCCTGATATAGAGTAGTGATGTAACGAATATTCGCATTCGCATTCGCGAATATTCGCATATTTTTTCACATTCGCATTCGCATTCGCAAAATGTTGCGAATATTTTGCGAATATATAATTAGCAGAAAATTGACCAAAAATGTAAACTTTAATCGATTTTTTAAATTTAAATTTAAATGCCAATATTTTAAAGAATTTTTTATGTGCTACCGTTACACAGATATTGCACTTAAAATCTGCTCTCTCACACACACTTGCATTTTCAATTTTGCCGATCCCTGAATTAAACGCATTTGGAATGCCTTTAAGTTCCTTCACATAAATTTGCATACAAGAACGACCGTCTGAGGGCTGCTAAACGAAAAACGACAATAACATTGCGTATTGCGCAGGGGCGTTATGCTTGCACGAAATCGTCGGATTAGTTTTGTTGTTGTCATGTGACTGTTTTTTTTAACACTTTGAAATTTAACATCGAAATGTGTAATTTCTTTTACTTATGAATGAATTATTTTTTTCCAAAGTTGGTGCGCTATATAAATAAATGAATTGATTTGGTGATGTGTGCCAAATTTGAGATATAGATTCAAAAACTGAATATTCGCATTCGCATTCGCGAATATGAGTAGGCATTCGCATTCGCATTCGCGAATGCTAAAATTCGACATTCGTTACATCACTAATATAGAGTACGGTTGTTCAATTTGAACATAAGGCAAATAATAAGCCGTTTACATATGCCGTTTTATTCGCGTTTTAGCAACTTTGCCCGTTTTAGCACTAAAACAACTTAGATTTTTCCCGTTTTATCATACAAAACTAAAACGAGAAACATTCCTGTTTTAATTTAAAACAAGTAGCTAAACAAGATAAATCCTGCTTATAACTAATAAAAAATATCGAAATCTGAGTGTCATCACTATAAAAATGAAAAACATATGGTCATTGAAATTTCTAATTTAAAAATTGTGAGGTTGTTTCCACAACCAATGTAGAAAACGAATGCAATTTCAATAAATGCTTCTTTTCTTAATTACATCATTCACTCATATTTTACGTATTGAGCAAACAAAAGATAACCACAAAATTACAAAACGACATGCGTATATGTAAACACCCCGTTTTGACTTGGTCATTTTAGCTTAAACGAGTAGCGCTAAAACGTATATGTAAATGCCCTATTACAGGGGCGGATCCAGAGCCATCCGTTGGGGGGGGAAATAAATTTTTTTTTAAATTAAAATGTTCAATCCGTATTTTAGAAAGGATGCACTATACATATATTTTATTAGAAGATAAGCAATTGATTTTGAGAAAATAAAAACGACAAAAATCTACAAATAAAAAAAAACTTATTATATTTAATAAAAAAAATTTTTTTTATAATTTTTTATTTAAAAAGAAAAAACAAACATTTTGTTACGTATATTTAATATAGCAATTTTATACAGTTTAGAAAAAAAAAATTTCAAAAAAAATTTTTCAAAATTAAATAATATACCCCATTTTTTTTGCTGTACTCAATCAAGTACGGAGGCGCCAAATGAGTTAAATTGTTAAGCGATGATTTTTACATTTGGAAAATATATTTAGTACCTCTTCAGGATCGCATTCAATATCATGGTGAATGTTCAACAAACCTAGTCCCGTAAGTCTGCTCTGAAGCATTGTAGTACGCAGCGATGTTTTGATTCGTCGAAGAGTCGAAAATGTTCTTTCGGCACTAGCATTCGTCGCGGGCAATGTACATAATAAATGTAGTAGTTTGTGAATTGTTGGGCAAATTGCTTTGTCGCAATTTAGGAAAATAGAAAATGCAGATGTTGGCAACTCCAGTTTCTCTATAAGATGCTCCTTCCATTTGATCTGCCAGAATTCAACTTCCGCTCGAAGTTTATTTTTTTGAATCTGTGTGTTTCCTTCCAACAATTTTCCAAATTTTCCTATAATGCAATCCGAAAGGTCTTGTATTTGTGATGCATTTAAATGCACAATTATTGCTGGAAATAGTGCTGATATTTTAAAGCAGTTGAGCAACTCTGAAGAAAATCTTGATTTTAAATCAGCCATTAGTGTCTCAAGAAAAGGTATGTACACTGAAACTCTATAATAATCAGATACTAGTAGCACATCATGATTGTTCCTGTTGAGCTGCTTGCGACATGTCCTCGGCTTTTGCATTTCGATGTTCAGGCTTTTTGCCATTTTTTTAGCGTCAGAATATAAAATGTTAAAATATTCATCGGCATTACGGCGACGATTTTCTAAAATTTCCATTAGTGATTTTATTAAATCTGCCGCACTTCCTAAGTCCATAGACTCACTCTGAAGCATGACACTTAATGGTTGAGTTACAGTCAGAACATCGCTCAGACAAAATAAGCTAACTAAAAATTCAGTCTTACATACAGCAGCTATTAAAATGTTAGCTTTATCAGCAGTTTCTTTGCATCGCCATTGCCCAATTTTTTCAAGAGCTGCAACAATGTCACTCAATTGTGTTGCGAATTGGAGTACGGAGTCGTGGCGCTCAACCCAACGAGTATCGCAAAGTTGAACAATTTTTTTCCCCAAGAAATTTGATAGCACAGTATTTCTTTTTGGCTTTGAAGTTTTAAAAAATTTTGTGACTTCCCTCATTATGCCGAAAGAACTTTTAATTACAGCAACATTTGATGACTTCGAAATTGTGTTGTTTAATTTATGCGAAAAACAAGGTGACACAGTTGCATTAACGCAATGTTTTTGAATTTCTTTTACAGCCCCTATTTCGCCCATTATTGCAGGACAGCTATCAGTGCCAATGGCTACGCAAGCAAGCATATGTATCTACATTAATTTTTTTCAAAACATTTAATACTAGTTTTGCGATTGAAGATCCACTTAAACATATTTCATCAGTCATTTTGTCATCATCCTCATAATTTTCTCTCGTTAGTTCACCAAAAGCATCTATAAATGACACGAAATCTTCCCTGATGCATGGTTTACTGCTGACATCGACGTATCTCAGTAATAAGCTCACTTGAGCTTTTCCTGATAAATCAGTAGTCTCATCGAACATTATAGAATAAAACTTCGCGTTATATAATCGTTGTAATACTTCCTTCAAAATTATATTTCCTGCAATCTCTATCAGCTGGTTTTGAACAGTTTTACTGATATAAGTTGCTCTTGAGGTGGTGTTTTTCAAATGCTCTTCAAGAATGGTGTCACCTGCATCTATTCTGAACCTCAATAATGCTCTGAAGTTGCCTTCGTTGATAACAGGTTCATCATTATTTGTTAAGAGAGGCCCATCATCACGAACACCTCGCAATGGTATGTTTTGTCTTCCCAATAAAAGAACTGTTTTTATAATAGGTATTATGCGCAAGCGATTTTCTTGCACTTGTGACAAATGTTGTCCATTGACCATGTTCGAAATCTCTTTGCTATAATTATTATATACCTTTAAAAAGTCTTTGTCGGCAGCTACTGAATTCTTATGGTAGTTTGTATTTGAATGTGCATGTAAAGCACTATCAGCTCCAGTTAGTTTTTTAAAATTCAATAAAGGGTATTTTACAAGAACTCCCAAAGCAACATTATTTTTAAAGCCTGCTTCGTTCCTAATAGTAAACCAAGGACAGAATTTACAGTATAGGCCTATTTTAACGTATAATACAAGCCAATCTTTATGTACGTCTAGGTGCTTTTGATTGACATAATGTTTTATTTCTTTGGCCTGCATGGATCTCTTTGAAAAAGGAAAATTATATCCATATGGTGGTGTTCAAGGATTTTCTAGTAAATGTTTTTTCGTTGTATCATTTATTTTTTGGCCAATGTGGTTACCAATATCATTTGAAAAAATGTTGCAATCACTTTCAACAGCAACAATTTCATTAGCACTAGCAACAGCAACTTCAGCAAGGGCGGAAAAATTAACTTTGGCTCCAGCAGCAACATCAAAATCATCATCTACAACAACGACTTCATCAACGTCCGCCCCATCAACTTTATTAGCATTTAAAATAATATCTGCATTGGCGACTTGATCATTGGCTGCAAGAGCAGCTTCAGCACCAGCGGAAACGTAAACTTCAGCGCCAGCTGAAGTGGACTCAATCATTTGTTCACAAGCGAGTTTCTTATTTGTTGGTGTGAAAAAGAATGACATTAATTTCTGCCCACGAACCTGTTAAAATTAAGATAGTAGGAACAAAAGTAAGCCTAATTTTTTGTAATAATTCAGTTAAAATTTTAATAGAATACTTTTTGCTAGTTTCAATCGAAAATAATATTTTCAGTTGTCAATTGTCGCAACATTTGACTTCTTTTATGAATTCTATTAACATGTTCATTTTAATAAACAAATAATAGCGGACCTAAATTAGTAAATATTGTCTAACAACTGACTTATGCGGCCCACAAATTCAATGGCATTTATTGAAATTTCTCACCGTTTGGTTGGGACCCGCTTCTTCCATCATGCAGTCCTGTTTGTGTTTCTGAACACCAGTATTTAGTTTACCTAAATTGGTTTTCGGCGCCATTTTCAATAGTTTCTATTTATTTTATTACAAAGCAGCAACATAGAATTTTTGATTTATTCGTTTGGATTAACAGCTGTTTGTGGAGCGATGCATGAATAGAGTAGGCATGTCAGTTGGAAAAATACATCGATATATCGATGCATCAATCATGCAATAGGGCCGATAAACTACACCAGCAACCTGGACCATTAGAAGCTCGCAGCATATCGTCTGCTTAGTGTGATAATGTGTCAAGTCCATTTTTCAAATTTTACAGGAACCACAAAAAACATTTTGATTATGTACATTTTTGATGTACAAAAGCAAGCACGATGGATACGTGTTGTTCACATTTGACCTTGAGTGCTTGTAGAGCCTTTAAATTATTAGCATCGATATGGGGTTTTTAAAACTAAATTCTTTCCCCTTTATTCATAGAAATAAAACGTTATTGAAACATGTATAAGTTTTGAAGTGTTTTAAAAAAATGGTAATGTATCCACTTTTGCACGTTTTATAAATTATCGTCGCAACACTGCGATATTTTCAAATGTGATCAAAATGTATCCACTCGTGCTTGTTTTGTACATCAAAATTGTTCAAAATCAAAAAAAAATTTGTGCTTCCTGTAAAATTTTAAAAATGAACTTGACACATTTTCACTCTAAGCAGACATATGTTGCGAGCATTGTCCGCGTTTAGTTTTCGGCAACAATTTGTTCGGCAACAGTTTTTTTTTATTCCCGCGACGGCAAAAAACCGTCTCTTTTCCTCGCATGTCTTTCTATAACAAACAAATTGTTGCCGAAAAATTGTTTCTTACATCAAAACCTGGACATTCTGATGGTGCCAGCTTGCTAGTGTAGTGTGTCGGCCCTATAAGCATGGAATACAAAATTATCGATACATCGAAGTTAAGCATCGATACCTTCGATTCAGCGATGTTCACTCGGCCAACCTAGTGTAGGGTGACCAGAACTTTTTGGGGTCAAGTATGGAGAAATGAAAGTGAAAGAGGGAAATAGAGGATCAAAAAGGAAGGGTGTGCTGGAAAACAAGTTGAAGCTTTTTTAAAATTCAATATATTTTTCATAGAAACAAATTCAAATTCAACAAAAAATTCTTATCTTTCTTATATTTGTATAAACAAATTTTCGAATTCGTTTTCCTTTGGCGGGGACATGAGTAAGAACAAGTTCGAGAATGGACCCGATCGGACCATTTTTAGGCGTACCTCCAGTACAAGGGTCTGTTACGAAATTCACATTTGAACATGTTTCAAGGCAAGTAATACGATTTCCAAAAATGTAAAAAGTGGGCGTGGCAGAAAGGCGTTTTTCGAAAATTGTCCTCTGCATCCGAAATTCAAATGGGACTTGAACGAAAGTTGGCACTCTTGCTGGGTCTGGGTCACTAGGGTCTGTCACAAAAATCTTAAAACTGCCTCAAAATCGGGCTTTTTCTAAATATTTCAATGAAACTTAGGATTTGAGCGTATATCTAAGCCTCCGATTAGAATTTCGAAAAAATGGAAAGGTGGGCGTGGCAAAGGGGCAGTTTTCATAAAGAAATTTAGCAAAAGTCGGTATATGGGGCCACTTATGGCCTTAAACACTTTTTGATATTAAAAATTATTTGAACACGTGTATCCGTGTCGGGTATTCTATTGTCAGGCTCGCCTGACCTTAACACCCTTACTTGTTTTCACAGGCCCTTAAATGTGAAAATGGATTTGGCCGAGGACATCATTAAAACTCTCCATAATTTTGTTCTTGTTAGAGATGGTTTCGCATTCGAAGACACGTTGAGTGCAGCAGGACTCACTGCAAGTGAATTTACATCACGTACATTACCAGAAGGCTCTAGTTTAAATGACATCAGA
>CM035806.1:93280264-93480983 GCA_020466095.1 Chlorops oryzae
CGAAGTTCTTTATGAAACGATAGCGACAGGGGACCTAGTCGAGAAAAAGTGAAAAACCGCTATAAAATCCGCGTTACCTAAATTGAAGTTCGCAAAAAAGGGTATAATAACCTTTGCAAAAAGAAAGAAATATACATATATTTACGTAAAATGACTTGGTGATGCGGCCGAGATATTATACTTTTTTAGGCGACACTTATTTCCGACGATATCCCGAAAAAACAATTAATTATTAAATTCAGAAACTATACAGACACATAACAGGTTGGCTGATAAGTCCCCGGTCTGACACATAGATGGCGTCGCTAGTATTAAATGCATATTATTTTTATATAGTGGCAACCTTCAAATGATTCGTGTCAAAATTTTACGTCTTTAAGTCAATTAGTTTGTGAGATAGAGCGTCTTTTGTGAAGCAACTTTTGTTATTGTGAAAACAATGGAAAAAATGGAATTTCGTGTTTTGATAAAATACTGTTTTCTGAAGGGAAAAACTACAGTGGAAGCAAAAACTTGGCTTGATAATGAGTTTCCGGACTCTGCCCCAGGAAAATCAACAATAATTGATTGGTATGCAAAATTCAAGCGTGGTGAAATGAGCACGGAGGACGGTGAACGCAGTGGACGCCCGAAAGAGGTGGTTACCGACGAAAACATCAAAAACAATCACAAAATGATTTTGAATGACCGTAAAATGAAGTTGATCGAGATAGCAGAGGCCTTAAAGATATCAAAGGAACGTGTTGGTCATATCATTCATCAATATTTGGATATGAAAAAGCTCTGTGCAAAATGGGTGCCACGCGAGCTCACATTTGACCAAAAACAACAACGTGTTGATGATTCTGAGCGATGTTTGCAGCTGTTAACTCACAATACACCCGAGTTTTTGCGTCGATATGTGACAATCGATGAAACATGGCTCTATCACTACACTCCTGAGTCCAATCGACAGTCGGCTGAGTGGACAGCGATCGGTGAACCGTCTCCGAAGCGTGGAAAGACTCAAAAGTCCGCTGGCAAAGTAATGGCCTCTGTTTTTTGGGATGGGCATGGAATAATTTTTATCGATTATCTTGAGAAGGGAAAAAACCATCAACAGTGACTATTATATGTCGTTATTGGAGCGTTTGAAGGTCGAAATCGCGGCAAAACGGCCCCATATGAAAAAGAAAAAAGTGTTGTTCCACCAAGACAACGCACCGTGCCACAAGTCATTGAGAACGATGGCAAAAATTCATGAATTAGGCTTTGAATTGCTTCCCCACCCACCGTATTCTCCAGATCTGGCCCCCAGCGATTTTTTCTTGTTCTCAGACCTCAAAAGGATGCTCGCAGGGAAAAAATTTGGCTGCAATGAAGAGGTGATCGCCGAAACTGAGGCCTATTTTGAGGCAAAACCGAAGGAGTACTACCAAAATGGTATCAAAAAATTAGAAGGTCGTTATAATCGTTGTATCGCTCTTGAAGGGAACTATGTTGAATAATAAAAACGAGTTTTGACAAAAAAATGTGTTTTTCTTTGTTAGACCGGGGACTTATCAGCCAACCTGTTACAAGCATAAATGCATTCAAACAAAACAAAACAATATGTGGTGCTGCCAGACTGAACGTTTTCAGAATGACTCCGATTAGTAGGTTTTTGCAAATATATAAGGGCATTTTAGGTAGCTTATAATTTTTTTGCGCTATCAAAGTATACGTCAATTCGTACATAATTAAAACATATTTAAAATCATCGTCTGTACTCCGGGGGCTGCGGATGTAATATGTGTGAAAAATATCGATACTTTAAAAGATCTTTATGTATGAAAATTCGCGTTTTCGAGACTATCTCATTTGCGATGGAAAACCCTTTACACGTATGCTTTTTCAGTTCCAGTATATTCTGCTTATCTAACTTAGCACTTTGAGAGTTCAACGCTGTTAAAGTAAATTGAAAGGAAGTAACGAACTCACTACTTTGAAGAAAGGAAATCAGAGTTGAAATTTCGATGACAGGTTGACAGAAATATAGGAAATGTGTGACTTAAATGCAACCCTGTGAGTCCGATTACTTGTAATAAGCGTATGCGTTCAAGTAGCGAAAGTAAGTCAAAGTACTTATTTGTTTTTATACCCAGCGTAAGCAACGTATATTACGGTATCTTGTAACAGCCAGAATAACGCCTCGTAGATATAGACATATATATATATATATTCTTGATCAAGATCAAAAATTCGATTTAGACATGTCCGTCCGTCCGTGTCCGGATCTCCTCCGACACGGCTGGACCAATAAAGTCGAAATGTGGCACACAGGTATATCGGGGTCCGAGTATGATCCAAACTAAAAATGGAAGACATCCGCTCACTGCCACGCCCACAAATGAATTTAATGTGTTTTCAGTAAAATGCTTGTAACTTGCGAACCACTCAACACATTTCATTGATATTTGGTGTACTGGTAAACTACGAAAAGGGACATATCCTGGAAAAAAAATGGACGCCGCCCTCCGTGAGCCACGCCCACAAATAAGGGCTTATCGTAACTTGTGAAGTAAAAGGCGTAGAAGCTTCAAATTCGCAACATAGGTTGACCAAGACGAATGAAAGGTGTAGCAAAAATTTTATGACGCCCGCCCACTGCCACGCCCACAAATGGAGATTTTTCGTAACTTCCGAAGTAAAAAGCGTAGAAGCTTCAAATTCGCAACATAGGTTGACCAAGGCGAAGGAAAGGTGTAGGAAAAAATTTTATGTGGCTCGCCCACTGCCACGCCCACAAATGAAGATTTTTCGTAACTTGCGAGGTTAAAGGCGTAGAAGCTTCAAAATCGCAACATAGGTTGACAAAGGCAAATGAAAGGTGTAGGAACAAAAATGTATGTAGCCCGTCCACTGCCACGCCCACAAATGGAGAATTTTCGTAACTTCAGAAGTAAAAGGCGTAGAAGCTTCAAATTCGCAACATAAGTTCACCAAGGCGAATGAAAGGTGTAGGGAAATAATTTATGTGGCCCTCCCACTGCCACGCCCACAAATGAAGATTTTTCGTAACTTCCGAAGTAAAAGGCGTAGAAGCTTCAAATTCGCAACATGGGTTCACCAAGGCGAATGAAAGGTGTAGGGAAATAATTTATATCGCCCTCCCACTGCCACGCCTACAAATAGAGAAGCAAAACATAGTGCGCTCATAACGTCGGGACGCTGGGTATTTCAAAGTCGGGCTTAAACGACTTTTGCTTTCTTACTTGTTTGTTAATAAAATTAATATTTGGACGGCGTTCTTTTAAGAATTCAAGTGTTGTTAAAGACATTCTGATATGTTACTCAAAAATACAGCAAAAAATTTCGGGTAGGTGCGTTTTTCGCGTAAGTGCATAAAATTGTCTGGAAAATAATTGAATGCAGCTAAGCAGAATATACTGTATCGCATTTTCGCTTGTGAAAAACAGTTGAAAACAGCCGTCTTGTATACATATATTTTTCGATTAATAAAAACAATTGAGTTTTGCGAAAAACCTTGCTGCGAATTATATTTACTAACATTTATAAATACCATAATGACCTTCGTTCTTATCTGGTGTCCTATGACACAACTCAACTTGTTTTTTTTCATTTCGGACGCTCCGGAGTCCCGGAATCGTGGCCGCCGTGACGGCACCTTTTTTTTCACCACCAACTTTGAAGTCTCATTACTTTTTGAACAGCCCACGTATCGAGACAAAAAAAAATTTTTTATTTACTTTGAACCTTTTGTAATACAATAAATAAAAAAAGTTTTCAATTATTCTTTGCGTTTTCAAATAAGAAATTTTTTTAAAAAGGGTCCAAAAAACGGGTTTTCAACAGGGTTCGTATTTGAACATACATGTGCTGCTCATGTTCGATCATTTCACTATTTGCTCATGAGCAAAGTATTCCGATGAAACACATGACATATAATGCACATGAGCATGTTTCGAAAATCTTATACATTGAACATGTTCGATCGAGAAGTGTTCAGTTCACACAGAAAATTTTCATGTTCATAAAAGATTCTATTTTGAACACAGTGTTCTTTACGTGTTCAATGTTCAGATGTTTTCATGTTCAATTCATGTTCATGTTCAGCTCAAACACAACATTTTGAAAATTGAACATTATGTATGCTTTGCGTTTTTTATAAAAACTTTTTTGCGTTCAGACGTGTTAAAAGTTTTTCAAAATTGTTTTCCATAAATTCATTTTACAAAAATGGACGGAAAGCAATTGTTTGACCTGTTTAAGGAGGCCAATAAAAAAATTTGACCATGACCACCATTCGCGAAATTCGCAAAAATCTGATTTTCACTATTTTGAATTTAATATTTCGCAGCTAGACAAAATGTCCTCCAACGGTTAAAATTTGAGCATGACCACCATTCGCGAAATTCGCAAAAATCTGATTTTCACTATTTTGATTTGAGTATTTCTATATATATTTTGTATGGTCTATCTCGACTGGTTCTGGGTGTTACACACAACCACACAAACGCAATATACCCTCGACACAGAGTGTGTCGGGTATAAAAAACCGCAAATTGAATATATGGAATTTTCTGGTGATACTAACCATTTCTATATAAATTTTTTTTAAGTCTATCTCGAGTACGGACGAAAAAATGCCATATACCCTCGACACAGAGTTTGTCGGGTATGACTTTGCTATATATTTTTCCCAAACATGAGCTCATTATCGAATCAAAAAAAAAATGTAGTATACTTTTCGGCATTTTTTTTTAACTAACACAGGATTTTAAAAATAATAAATTGTCCAATTTCAAAGTCGTGTAACTTTGGTTTCTGTGAACCGATTTAAAAAATCTATAATCGTAATTGAGCGTTGTTTTTTCCTGTTCGAGCTCAAGTAGAAGGATTTTAAACTTTCATGAACTTTTTTTTCAGGGCACGTTCTGAAATGAAACCGATAACTAGATAAATATATAAATTCTTATAACAACCTTATGAAATAACCGATTTTCTTCAAGGAAGATTTTTTTGAAATGGCAATATGCCTTCTTCCAAATGGTTACAAAATTGATAGGTTCGAACACATTTTTGGCATGTCTTGGAGCAATATCCTCAGGTCTGAGTTTCTTCGACCATATCTCCGTAAAATTTTTGTCGATCGTAGTTTCGTTGCTTTCCTTTGAAAGATAGTTTTATGACCAAAAATATCTGGGAACATAATGTATTTAAAAAATGAGTTTAAAGCTGAGAAATTCTAAATTTTATCATTGAAGTCGGAAAAATCTCATATAAATTTTTTTTTTCCAACTTTCAATCCGCTTGCGCGGTATGAAGATGTAGCTTATTTTGAATTTTTTTTTACACAAAATTATTTTTTATACATAAGGAAACATAATTTTACTATTCCAACGCGATCATAGAACTTTCGTAAAAACGACCCAGCCTAATACCTACCTTCTATCTCCCCTCCTTAGGGGGGTCCCCATACAAAAATAGGGTTAAATTAAAGAAAAATGCCTAGGTCTGAGTTGCCTTGAACATAAATGGTAATCAATTTGTGTATCACAACCCCCATTGCTGTATGTGACTAAATGCCTTTGTTGTGTTATGAACATTGTATTTAAAATACAAAGCTCATATGCTTGGCAAGTTTGTAAAATTTCAAGTCCTATATCATTCCTAGTTCCATAGCCTTTTCCTCCATGGCATTCTTCAAACCCTAAATTGCTTTCTCCTACATGTCCGTTCAAATCTGCACCTATAAAAACGTTTTTCTCGAATCTCTGCTAATAAATTATTGAACGCTAACCAGAAATCATCTTTTTCCCCCTGACTACAACCTACTTGGGGGGCATAAGCACTAATAATATTCCAAATCGTGCCCTCAATAACTATCTTAATACTCATAAGCCTGTCAGTCTTCTTAAAGGCGCCTACAATATTTCCTAAAAGACCTTCTCTAACAACAACACCTACACCGTTTTTCCCGTTTTTGACAACGTAATAAAACAGTTTGAAGAATCGAGTACGTAAATTTAAATATCTTGCCTTATTACCCGTATTCGCCCACTTAGTTTCCTGAACACATAAAATATCAATATTCCTACGGATAAGAACCTCTTCCATTTCCAAACTTTTCCCTGTCATTGATCCTATATTCCAACTTCCAAATCTAAACTTCATTTTGCTCGCCCCCGGAATCCGTCGAGCTCTGACATAAGCATTTCTGCTTGCTCTGGGATCACCCATACCATGGGTATATTTTTGCCCTACCGGTGGTCTCCAGTCTCCTTCCCCCTATCTCTACTCCTTAAGGGGGCTCCCATACAAAAGTAATTTTTAAATTGAATTTTCCCCCACTGTCCTAACTAGCCCCACAGTGCCCCTAGAGGAGTCAAATGTATGACCGACCCCCATCAACTTTGCCCCCCTAAAATTTTTTTGCAACATACTGACCCACTATCTCCCCTCCTTAGGGGGGCACCCATACAAAATTACCTTAATTTTATCACAATTTCATACAAAATGGCTGTCACTACAGTCAAACCCCTCCATTATTTTTTTACCCATACAAAAATAGGGTTAAATTAAAGAAAAATGCCTCACGAACTTCAATCTATTATAGATGCCGTAGGAACAAGAACGAGCATGTTCAGTATGCATATTCGAAAAATGTACAAAATTACCTTTTAAACGAGCCTAATATGAAGAATATTGGATTCGGTTTTGGTATGTTTTAATAATATGTTATAATTATTACTTTTTTGTAAACTGAATTTTGGGTTCCATCCCCTAACTGGCCAAATAATGACCCTAGTAGAAAAAAAATTTTTTTCGATTCAAATGCCGCAAACCTCAATCTATGACGAGTTCTTTGAGACTATAGCCATTAAAATCGGTTAGTAGTTTCTATTCATTAAATTAATTCGAAACAAATATTTTTTGAAACGCATTATTCACTGTTTTCACGTTCGTTTCTTAGGTCTTTGCATGTCTCTCTCGGTCTGGATGCATGCAAAGACTCAAGACACGAACGTGAAAACAGTGAATAATGCGTTTCAAAAAATATTTGTTTTGAATTACTTTTATGAAATGAAGAAAATGTTTGGGGTAAAAAAATAATGGGGGTCGGTCATATATATCGTCCCCCTAGGAGGGGTTTGTCTGTAGTGACAGCCATTTTGTATGAAATTGTGATAAAATTAAGGTAATTTTGTATGGGTGCCCCCCTAAGGAGGGGAGATAGGGGTCAGTATGTTGCAAAAAAATGTTAGGGGGACAAAGTTGATGGGGGTCGGTCATACATTTGACTCCTCTAGGGGCACTGTGGGGCTAGTTAGGACAGTGGGGGAAAATTCAAATTAAAAATTACT
Organism: Chlorops oryzae; assembly: GCA_020466095.1. Classification (NCBI taxonomy): domain Eukaryota; kingdom Metazoa; phylum Arthropoda; class Insecta; order Diptera; family Chloropidae; genus Chlorops; species Chlorops oryzae. The sequence goes on from CM035806.1 coordinate 93,287,611, forward strand.
TTTGTATGGGAGCCCCCTTAAGGAGTAGAGATAGGGGGAAGGAGACTGGAGACCACCGGTAGGGCAAAAATATACCCATGGTATGGGTGATCCCAGAGCAAGCAGAAATGCTTATGTCAGAGCTCGACGGATTCCGGGGGCGAGCAAAATGAAGTTTAGATTTGGAAGTTGGAATATAGGATCAATGACAGGGAAATGTTTGGAAATGGAAGAGGTTCTTATCCGTAGGAATATTGATATTTTATGTGTTCAGGAAACTAAGTGGGCGAATACGGGTAATAAGGCAAGATATTTAAATTTACGTACTCGATTCTTCAAACTGTTTTATTACGTTGTCAAAAACGGGAAAAACGGTGTAGGTATTGTTGTTAGAGAAGGTCTTTTAGGAAATATTGTAGGCGCCTTTAAGAAGACTGACAGGCTTATGAGTATTAAGATAGTTATTGAGGGCACGATTTGGAATATTATTAGTGCTTATGCCCCCCAAGTAGGTTGTAGTCAGGGGGAAAAAGATGATTTCTGGTTAGCGTTCAATAATTTATTAGCAGAGATTCGAGAAAAACGTTTTTATAGGTGCAGATTTGAACGGACATGTAGGAGAAAGCAATTTAGGGTTTGAAGAATGCCATGGAGGAAAAGGCTATGGAACTAGGAATGATATAGGACTTGAAATTTTACAAACTTGCCAAGCATATGAGCTTTGTATTTTAAATACAATGTTCATAACACAACAAAGGCATTTAGTCACATACAGCAATGGGGGTTGTGATACACAAATTGATTACCATTTATGTTCAAGGCAACTCAGACCTAGGCATTTTTCTTTAATTTAACCCTATTTTTGTATGGGGACCCCCCTAAGGAGGAGAGATAGAAGGTAGGTATGTTTGAAGAAAATGTTTGGGGTAAAAAAATAATGGGGGTCGGTCATATATATCATCCCCCTAGGAGGGGTTTGACTGTGGTGACAGCCATTTTGTATGAAATTCTGATAAAATTAAGATAATTTTGTATGGGTGACCCACTAAGGAGGGGAGATAAGGGGTCAGTATATTGGGAAAAAATGTTAGGGAGACAAAGTAAATGGGGGTCGGTCAAACATTTGACTCCTCTAGGGGCGCTCTGGGGCTAGTTATGACAGTGGGGGGAAAATTCATATAAAAATTACTTTTGTATGGGAGCCCACTTAAGGAGTGGAGATAGGGGGAAGGTATGTTTGGAGAAATTGTTGGGGATAAAAAAATAACGGGAGTTGGTCTTACATTTGACCCCTCTAGGAGCGACTCTGCTTACAGTAACTTCAAAAATTTGGGAAAAAATCAAAAATTAAATTTTTCAAATGACTTGGTGCGTGACAGTTTTTTTTTACCAAATAACCTTAAAATTAGTATTTTATGAAGTATTTAATAAAAGTTCATCGTACTATGATACAGGAAAAGAGTTTCAAAAAAAGTCATCACCCTACTGTACATACATAAATTCTTTAATTTAATATATAATTAAAATATCGCGAGTAGCGAATTTCACCGTATAAACGATGAGAACAAATCTAACTCGCGATTAGCTAACTCACGAAAATAAATCGTGAGTAGTGAGACTAATTGCAATAAATACGCCACTTTTTTCGTAGATTTTGCTGTTTTTGACGATCCGACAACGCTGTTTAATTCAATAATTAGTAATAAAAATATCCTTTTGCTTTTGCATTAATTTAATTGAAAGGAGATTAAATATATCCCAGTCGGATATTTTATCACTCACTAATGGAAAATTACAAAAACTAAAATCATAGGTTTTTGAATGTGTGCTACCACTTAGCTTTATTTTCAGTCTGGTAGCACAAAAAAATATTTTGATCGTTTTTCTGGATTTTCGTATAAACGGTGACTTTACTACTTGCGATTAATTTTTAATTGCGATTAGCTGCCGTATAAACGTAGTATTTGTTGGAAAAGTTTATACCAAGTATTACAGTATGAGAAACGAGCTAATAGGCAATACAACAAAGCTAATGGGCAATTCACCAAAGGCAACAACAACCACACGGCATACCAGGCAGTCCACCACGATTCCACTTTGGGTATTGTTTTCGTCTCTAGAAATTGGGCAAGTACGAGCAGTTCGGTTTTTTAAGGGATCTTTTTTTTTCATTTATAACCGACTAGAATTTCTTTTAACATTTATTTTTTCTTTTTAGTATTAGAAAAATTCAAGCACTACAAAAAACTGATTTCCGTGGTATTGGTCTGGTTTAATTTAGACGTGAACGTGGCATCCATGGACAGCAGATGGTGCCAAATGGAACGAGTCAATAGTGCAAATCGATGGTGAAAATAGTAACCGACTACAATTTGAACGTTTAGCTTTTAGAAATGAGACTTTCTGTCTGTCTGATTTTCAAAGGTATCCCTTCGTTGTAGGGTTTGTTATAAAATTCATAAATTCTGCTATTTGGACTTATTTAAATGCATAGAATGTTGATCCCAAATATAAGAAAAGTGGGCGCATCAAAAGGCGTTATTCGAAAATTGAATTTTACATCCAAAATTCAGATGGCGCTTGCACCAAAGGCAGCATACATACTTTATTTATAATCGGTGACATCCTTTACAACAAATTGACTTAATCGGACGATTTTTAAGGCAACCTCCAGCACTCGGGTCTGCCTCAAAAACCGTCTGAACTGCTGTAAAGTCTTTCGAGATATTTTTATAAAATGAAACGTTTACTTTGAAAATTGTGTAACTCCATATTTCTATTTCGCGATATTTAGTGATGCATGTCCATTACCCAGCACCCGCCACCACCCAGAAAAACTGCGAAGACTTTAGAATGGGTAGTTTAACACGAATCCGAAAACTAAATAGACCCAATTCTTCAATTTTCCCTCAAAGCCGCTCAGAACCGGAAATAGATAAATGGTGTTATGCTATGTTCTCACTAGGCCGGGTTAGGGTTATCGGCGAAACCCAGGGTTTCAAATGTCAAAACGCATATGGGCATTTCCATTCATGTCGAACGGGACAATCGTACGCATTTAAACTAGAAAAAAGTCAAAATATAACGGTTTTTCATTTTGACGAGTGGCTTAACTTATAGATCTTTATTAGCCGTATAATTGGTGCCAAGGTTGATTTTGGCCAGATTTCAGTTTTCAAAATAATTGTAGAAAAGCAAGGCATTCGCACGGGACAAAAACAGAAGTTTTTTTTGGGGGCAACAATTCAAATGCCGATTTCAGCGAAACCTGACGCAATATTTTGATAGGATAAATTTTAGAATGTGGGGCATAGATATCCCTTAAAACTGGCTTTGATTTTACTCAAATCCGATTTATACTTTCTTTTAAATTTAGTTTTAATCTCGGTCGCATGGGACATGTCGCACGGGACATTTTTTTCCAGAGTGATATTTTTGCTTTTTTGTTGCTCTTTTTACGAAATTATACATAAATAACATGAGCAAAAATTTTTTTAAATTAAAAAAGAAAAATTCAATGTATTTATTGAGGTGTTTTGTACCATTTAATACAATAATAAAATAAATTAAGTGGAAGTGTTATCAGGAATAACAGAAACAGTTTGTTTTTCCGAATAAGCAGTTCTTGCTGCTTTTATATATACACCATCGCAACAAAAGAAGTGCAACTGGGATATCCCTGGAATGCTTCTTACTTCGCGCCATTTTTCGTCAAAATTGTAGGACATTTCTTGCTTTTTGATTTCATCGGATGGCATATAATATATTTGAATCCCATTTATGCTTTGTTGTGCACATTGATAAAAAGAAAATGCATCGGGTATAACACAATTTTTAGATTTTGTTATCTGCCAGACTTTCCTTTTAATTACTGCTCCGACTCCATCGACGGCTCCCTTTCCATGTGAGCTTGCAAAAAAATTCCATTCTACTGAGGAACATCCTATTTGTTTAATAAAATCATTTATTAATAATTTTTTTTTAATTTCATACTTATGATGTCGCACGGGACAAACTTTAAGTGTTGATTACGATCTCGAATCTTCTGATTTTGCTGCGATTTTTTAAATGTTTTAATTGTATACTAAGTCGCTGTTTGGAATCAAAATTTGGTGAGCCTACTTCAACTACTTTCGATGCTATGATAACAAGTGTTGTTTTTTCATGTCGCACGGGACATCGAAAAATGCAATAATGAAAATGAAAAATGTACCGTTATTTTCGATTGCATAGTTTCCTATGCATTCTTATTTGACTCTTTGTACCCCTAGAAAGAATTATGAGGCCAAAAATCAATGCATAACGTCTCCGTTTATGAAATTTTATCAAAACTAAACATGCAGTAAAATCTCTAATTAAGAAAATTTTCATTTGCTCGACTTTGCATTCGAATATCTCGAAATGGGATATGAATAAAGGTAAAGTGTTTTTAAATTAGTTAAATATGATTGCTTCCTTATAAAAATATGGTAAAACAAAATGGTTTCAAGAACTTTTAGTTTTTTTGTGCAGGTGGACCTTTCGGTGGAAATGCCCATATAAAAAAAATCATCTAACCCGAAAATAAACCCCGGGTTAACATTTAACTCTGAGGTTAGCGCAGAGTTGCATTTGAAAATTTCAGTTACATTTGCTAACACCGAATACAAAAACCGGGTCAATATTTAATACGGCACTGACAGGGAAGCTTTCCCGTGCAGCAAATGAGAGGTGAAGGATGTGTTTGGAAATGTTAATTTTGATCACAGGTCTTGGAACATTTTGTGATGCCGCTTTCATCATTAGCTCCATTAATCTATTTTTGTTCCTGCGGTTATTGCAATGGTCTTCTAATATTATTTCTTCCAATATTCCTTTCGCTTTTTCAGCTTCTTTAAACATATCTAATAAAGCAAATTCCATTTTTTTATGCAATTTCTCGATGATATAGTATATCAGATATACCTTGCTTATATATTTATAACTCCCATGCCGGACATTATCGCATGCATGTAATGAAAACAGCGGCCATCTTCTATCAAACTTCATTAACAGTTAGGATTAGTAATGCGAGTAGCCGCAGTATGAATTTTCACCACTTCGGAATAGAGCTGGAGAAACAATCGATAGCACTATCGATACTATCGATGGTTTAAAACTATCGAAAACATCGATGGTTTTTGAAGACTATCGATAGTTTTGATTCATGGACATTTACATACTTTAGCATTGGAAAGGTGGTGCTGGCGGTGACAGAGGGCTCTTTTTTTTTGAAATGGACAGATTCCTCAAAATGCCTCTATTTAGATAAGGGCAAGAACCGCTCGAAAATTCATCTTTCGATTATCAAAATTATCGATTGTCAAAATTTTCTATTGTATTATCGATAATTGAAACTATCGATGATGATGGGAGGTTGGTGATGATAATGGTGAACATGGTGATGATGATGGTTATGATGATGTTGGTGATGATGATGTTGGTGATGATGATGGTGATTATGATGTTGAAGATGATAATGGTGATGATGATAGTGATGATGATGGTGATGATGATGGTGATGATGATGGTGATGATGATGGTGATGATGATGGTGATGATGATGGTGATGATGATGGTGATGATGATGGTGATGATGATGGTGATGATGATGGTATTGATGGTGATGATGGTGTTGATGGTGATGATGGTGATGATGTTGGTGATGATGGTGATGATGGTGATGATGGTGATGATGGTGTTGATGGTGTTGGTGATGATGGTGTTGGTGATGATCATGATGTTGATGGTGTTGGTGTGGAGATGATCATGATGTTGATGATGGTGTTGATGATGGTGGTAATGGTGGTGATGATGGTGTTGATGGTGTGGATGGTGTTGATGGTGATAATGATGGTGATGATGATGATGATGGTATTGATGGTGATGATGGTATTGATGGTGATGATGGTGGTGATGGTGGTGATGATGGTGATGATGGTGTTGATGGTGATGATGTTGTTGATGGTGATGATGGTGATGATAATGTTGATGGTGTTGGTGATGATGGTGTTAATGGTGATGATGATGGTGATGATGATGGTGATGATGATGGTGATGATGATGGTGATGATGATGATGGTGTTGATGGTGGTGGTTTTGATGGTGTTGGTGATGATGATGATGATGATGATGGTGATGATGATTATGGTGTTGATGGTGATGATGGTGATGGTGTTGATGGTGTTGTTGGTGTTGGTGATGATGATGATGATGATGATGATGATGGTGATGATGATGGTGATGATGATGGTATTGATGGTGATGATGGTATTGATGGTGATGATGGTGGTGGTGGTGGTGATGATGGTGATGATGGTGTTGATGGTGTTGGTGATGATGGTGTTGATGGTGTTGGTGATGATCATGATGTTGATGGTGTTGGTGTGGAGATGATCATGATGTTGATGGTGTTGGTGTGGAGATGATCATGATGTTGATGATGGTGTTGATGATGGTCGTAATGATGGTGATGATGGTGTTGATGGTGTGGATGTGTTGATGGTGATGATGGTGATGATGATGGTGTTGATGGTAATGATGATGGTGATGATGATGATGGTGTTGGTGATGATGATGATGATGGTGATGATGATGATGGTGTTGATGGTGATGATGGTGTTGATGGTAATGGTGTTAATGGTGATGATGGTGGTGATGATGATGGTGATGATGATGATGGTGTTGATGGTGATGATGGTGTTGATGGTGATGATGGTGATGATGATGATGATGATGATGTTGATGATGGTTATGATGTTGATGATGGCGATAATGGTGATGATTGTGGTGATGGTGGTGATGATGATGGTGATGATGATGATGGTGTTGATGGTAATGGTGTGGATGGTGTTGATGGTGTTGATGATGGGGTTGATGATGGTGTTGATGATGGTGATGGTGTTCAAATTTGAAAATATACCTTCCGATAGTTCTCCAGCTCTACTGAAATGACTGAGAATTTCTTCAATTCATTGCTTTATATACGTTTCCGAAATCATGAATTCAGTGAGAATTGTAGGAATTTTTGATAAAAAGTACCATTTCTCGGGGTAGTTTTGCATTTGGAGGGAAATAATGATTGCAAATTTGTTTTCAGGACGAATACCATTTAAGGGAACTATGAACGTATTCGGAGGGTGATTTTGGGGGTTCAATCCCCCTTAGAATTGTGGGAAATCACAAAGGGGATTGAGAAAATGATCTCGGTGGATAGTTTTGTTATGCCCTAAACCACTTCTGAAATAATGCTCTGCGTCGGTGCGTTTTGGAAGGCAACTAAAAACTCATGATAGCTTGTATTTTTTTACCATTTTCGGTCCCATGTTATAGAAGGTTATATGAATATACAAGTTTTCCAGCGGGCTGCATCAAGGCATCGAGGATTTTAAGTGGGCCAGGGTAGAATTCATTTGAATGACTCATTCCGTCGGCTTTGGAAATATCTCCCTCAAGAGTTTTGTTTTTAAGTGTACATTGTTTTCGTCACGTTAATCCTTGCACGGTCGGACATGTTCCACCTAAGTATACATCATCGTAAAAAATGCGTGCCTGCTGTGAAAAATTTGTGTGTGTGTGCTTAAGTGTGCAGGCTCAGCCCGTTTTTGCTATAAGGTCAGTCGAGTAGGACAACAGTACAGTTAGGTCGAAGACGAACAAAGAGAACAAAAGATGTGATATTGTCATCGCCCTGAAGTCTTCTTCTGTATCTTCTATGTCCCCACGAACACCACCATGGCTTGTTTCAAATCAGCCCGCGGACTTAACGAGACATAGATTTAAGCAGTGATGCCAGCTTAACGCTTTTCGCGCTGGATCTAGCGCTTTTGGAAGGCCCGCGGCACGAAAACTTCTTTTTAGCGCTATGCTATTTTTGCGCGAAATCTAACGCTTTTTCGTTGCGTTCATTAAAGTTTTCAAAGTAGTTTTTCCTTAAATTTTTAACATTGTAATAACGTAAGGCAAGTTTTGATTCCTAACACAACAGCTGTATGGTGAACCAATGATGAATCTGGCAGCTTTAACTTTGTGATTGCGTTTAGACTAGAGAAACATTGTGCGTGACTATTTTGTGATACAGAATGCCATATGGGGAAGAAAGAGATGGTTGTTCGGTGCCTTAGTCGCATCGTTTCTAATCTAAACGCAGACTTATAAGAAGCATATTTAATCATTTGTTTTATTTATAATAAATATTCAAAGTAAAAAAAAACCATCAAAATATACTATGACCTTTTTAAAAAAACAACACGTTCCCTTCCAAAAACGCTTTTTTTTGGTTGATTTAGCGCTTTTTGAAATTAGAAATTGGGACTCATTGATTTCCGGTGCGTTTTAGCGCGTTTTCAAAATTAATCAGCGCTTTTTTCATCTGTGGAGTTGGTAACACTGGTGAGTATGATTATGACTTACGCACGTTCTTGCTTCATCACTCAATCTCTGTGAGTCTTAAGTGTCCCATTTTATAAACCAAATGAGAATTATAGGCGTCTTGATAACATTTTATTCTTTGCGCTCATGCCAGAACGAGGTGGTTTTTCCGTTTTGACGGATTTTTTCGATTTTACCTTTCACCAAAAACCATTTCAAAGGTTTACAAGGGAATTTCACTGATTACTTTCCTAAAGAAAACATAAATATAGAGATTTTTGTCAATATCCAAGGGAAAAGAGTCACCAAAATACGGGCTAGCATCAGTGCTGGTTACAAAGGATGGAGAATTGAGTAAGAAAGGTTTCAAAATTCGGCTTCCTGTATATTACCACGTGTTATTAAATGAGGAGGGATACTTATGCACAGTATTTTATTAAATTATTATAGGACCACCATTATTTTTTAAATTTAAATCCTTCAGGCATGCTTGATTGAAATCACTAGCAATATGCCAACCAAATTAGTAGAAAATAAAATAAATCTTCCGATAGTACTATCGATACTATCGATGGTTCAGACTATCGACTATTGAGACTATCGATTGTTACAACTATCGGTAGTTCTCCAGCTCTACTTCGGAAGTAGTGCAGATGTAGTCAACTTTCCGGCTGGGTCGCTCGAAGCTGATATGAACGCTTTGAGTTAAAGTATCGGGTTAAGAACTTAACCCCAATAGTGAGAACATAGCATTACACCACTTTCAAAGAAAACGGTCCAAATAAGGAATTTGAGCTTATATTTAAGCCTCCGATTAAAAAGAATATGGCTGTTTTCTGTGTCGGGTATTCTTTGGTCAGGTTCACCTTACTATAACACACTTATTTTTAATTTTGAAATATGCATTACAAAATATACTTATTTATTACCTTTAATATAGAAATATCTTGATTAAATTAATTATTATTGCTTTTAATTTGGTTTTTTATTTTAAGAATTCTTTTGAGTACTCGGTTCAGTATCGACAATAGCTTTGCGCTTAGAATATTTGTGCATCGCTGACGAAATTGTTCAATTTAAATGCGATATTGAATACTGATTTGGGCGGGTCGTAGATGCTCATATGTACTCTAAAATGAAGGAGCATCTATACTTTTTTATTTTCAACTTCAATTTTAGCTAAAAATAGGTCATAATATAATATTACGGAATGTTTAAAAATCGCTTATTCTGCGACTTGTTTTTGACAGTTAGCTGACTTTTACTCAGCTTCACCACACCATTTGGAGCCATATAACATTTTGACAGGCTTTCCCATACTTGGTTTAAACCATATAGTAATATAGGGGACACTTACAACAACAACCGAATTCCGTGGTGAACTAGTGATGCTATAATTTTTGGAGTATTTACATTATTTTGTAACTAAATATACTTGCGATGAAATTTTTCAATGTTTTCTTCTTTTCATTCAGAAGAGATCCAAAAATATTTAGTTTATGCATTCTATTTATCATGATATGTAATAAGTACTTGAGCCACTAATTATGTATCGAGCAATTTTAGTTATGATATCACTGAATATTTCATATCAACCACAGAAGTGGTGGAATTCAAACTTTTTGAGAATCGGTCATATTCGACGCATGAGTACTCTGCTTTAGCGTTCCTCAATAACATGAGCAAAACTTTATCTCATTATTTTTAATTGTATAAAAATAACATATTTTGCTTTAAAATATAATGAGTTCTTATGAAAAACCTTTGATTAAAACTTATATATATCTGATTTTTAACAAAAATATTAGGTCATGTTACAAGATTATAAAATATTTGTTAGACCGGAACCGGAATTTTCAGGGGGCGTGCTACGTTTTTGATTTTTCCATAAGAATGCATGCACAGGGGGCCTACTTCAATTCAACACACACGTTTTTTGCCAAGTGCCATCTATAGTACTATATGGTTTAAACCAGACCTGTTAAATCCCGATTAAGATTAATAATCATGAATTATTGTTCTTTTTTTAATCCATAATCATTATTAATTTAACTTCTTGAAATTTTTGATTATTAATGATTGCGATTACCAATTAATCGTGAAATAATCAGGACTATTTCAGATTAATGAAAAAAATCAGAAAAAATCAAAAAATAATCAAAAAAATAATCCCGATTAATTTTAGATTATTTTTGAATAGTTTTGATTTTTTTTTGATTATTTTTGATTTGTTCTGATTTTTTTTTATTAATTTTAATTATTTTCAATTTGTAATTGAATAACATCGTTTTTCCAAAGTTTCCCTATAGTCCGTGGGACCGGCACCTGTAGAACGGCTGTTCTCTTCCGCGGGAATCATCAACAGCCCAAGAAGGCATTCATTGACAGATTTTTCGTTTGAAAAATTAGTTATTCTCAAAGCGAATGCTAATTTGTAGTTAATTGTTCTTCATATACGTTATTATGAAATTATATGTAAAAATGAACAAGTGCTAGTGTTTCTTATTTGAAAAGTTTCGAAAAACTATGTTATTCAATTAGAAATTGAATATAATTAAATGTAGTACAGCGAGGGGCCCATATGTCCTTGCCTATGACATCGCAATGTAAAATTCGCCTCTCGAAAGTATTGCCGGTGGTTTGACGAGGGGTGGTCCTAACCACAGGTGGCCGGTGAATTCACTTGTCCGGTGCCGGTCCCACGGACTATAGGGAAACTTTCGAAAAACGATGTTATTCAATTACAAATGGAAAATAATTAAAATTAATAAAAAAAATCAGAACAAATCAAAAATAATAAAAAAAAATCAAAAAACCCAAAAATAATCAGGAAAAATCAAAACTAATCAAAAATATTCAAAAATAATCTAAAATTAATCGGGATTATTTTTTTGATTATTTTTTGATTTTTTCTGATTTTTTTCATTAATCTGAAATAATCCTGATTATTTCATGATTATTTGGTAATCGCAATCATTGATTAATATAGGTCATACAAAAACAATCATTAAATAATTACTATTTCACTCATAAGAAAAAAATAATCTGATTAATTAATCATTAATTAAATAATCATTATTTAACAGGTCTGGTTTAAACTCTCTGTAAACCAAGTATTGATTCGAAATTTTTACACAATGTGAGGCATGATACACCGAATATTTCCTCATCATTAACTGAACAATCGGTTTTGTTTTTTTTTTTTTTTTGAGATATGACATTCTAGAAGTAAATACACGACTTAAATATTTTTATCTTTTAAGGTGTTCTAAAATCCCTTTTCTTTTGGACTTTGGCCTTTTTTGTTTTTTGGTGCGATATTACATTGTACATTCTGTAGCTTTTTGGAATATAATGAGGAAGCAGTAACAAGTAGCACATTCAAAGATTGCGAAGGAGGATTCTACAAAGATTCCATAATAAAACAAAGATCCCCATGTGAGTGTGTGTGTAGTGAATACATTTCGTACTGTTTCTACTCACTAAAATGTTATCATTGAAAACACAGATAATCAAATATTTATGCCAAATGATAGGTCTTCGCGTATCAGTTTATGTCAAGCTGGTGCAGCGTTTTTCTTTTTAGTTTTAATCTTGTGGGCAACAAGTGAAAATATTCGCTTTCAGATTCGTATTCATTAAGGTTTTTAATGTTTCGTCTAAGGCCAAATTTTTTTATAAAAACACTCCAATTAGGGAAAAGGGGCTTCAAAAGTTCTAGCCTTGATAAATCACAAGAAAAAAAGGAAAATATTACAAGCCTCTATGATTTCCACCGGCGAAATCGGGGGCAATTAATTAATTTTGGAGGATTCTTGTTGCCTGTCGTTTATGGAGATCAAACCATTTTGGCTTCACATTTGCATACAAGGCAATATGCTTCGATATTTGATGTCTCGCACATGCTGCAAACGTATATATCTGGAAAAGATGCTATCGATTGTATAGAGGAGCTCTGTGTTGCTGATATTAAAAAGGCCGACATTGGAACAGCAACATTGACAGTGTTTACAAATGACTCTGGTGGAATTCTGGACGATCTCATTGTAACCAAAATTGATGAAAACCAAGTTTATATTGTTTCAAATGCTGCAATGAGAGACAGAGATAAAATTCTAATGCAGAGTGCTACTGTAAGTATACCGATTGTACATAGATTAAATAAAACTGCGTTGTTCTGGGAATTGCAACCATTTTGATGCATGATCAGTTTCCGTGCTCGAAGAAGTTGAGATATTTTTTTTACATAAATCATGTTTACATAAGAAGTCAAAAGAGATGGATCCCTATATCTGACACACTCTGTTTTGAAGGTATATTGCATTTTTTCTTCCGTGTATAACACCCCCAGAAATACTTAGACCATAGAGATATAATATTAAGATTTGATCAGCATCAGCAGGAGATCGTTTTTTAGCTACATAGTTCCCTCTGTCTATCTTTTTGTAGACAGTTTCATATCGAAGGACTAGAGGTATTTTGTGCGAAAATCGGTATGCGTATTTGCGGCGAGAATGGACCCGATTGGACCACATTTATTGGTTTAATACATTTTTTGATTCACATCAAGATTCTTTAAGGTGGTCTTCTCATTGAGCAACTTTTTTTTTCGACTTTTTTTTTGCATTTATTTATAGCTTGGGTAGTTGTGAATATGCCCCTAATTTTTAAAATTCGAAATAGTTTAGAGGATATAGCCTTCTTTGTCGAGCAAGATCTGCGCTAAAACGAGTAATTTTTGCGTTGCTTCAAACTTTAAACGAGTTTATCTCGAAACCACGTTTTTCGAACTGGCGGCAATGATATCTCCAGTTCAACTGAACCGATTTTCATGAAACAAAGTGGAATCGACGCAGAATTGTCACCATTCTCGGGTGAACCTCGACCATAATTTTAAAAAATTTTTTACTATTTTTTTTTTACACTAACCTACAAAAAAAAGCCCGAAATTGAAATTGTTTTTTTGAATGACCGCCATTTTGTCAAAAAAAATCACAAAATTAAGCTTGAGGTTCACCCGAGAATTACATCTATACTGATTATAACCCGGCTTTTAGAACGAAGTTCTTTATGAAACGATAGCGACAGGGGACCTAGTCGAGAAAAAGTGAAAAACTGCTATAAAATCCGCGTTACCTAAATTGAAGTTCGCAAAAAAGGGTATAATAACCTTTGCAAAAAGAAAGAAATATACATATATTTACGTAAAATGACTTGGTGATGCGGCCGAGATATTATACTTTTTTAGGCGACACTTATTTCCGACGATATCCCGAAAAAACAATTAATTATTAAATTCAGAAACTACACAGACACATACAAGCATAAATGCATTCAAACAAAACAAAACAATATGTGGTGCTGCCAGACTGAACGTTTTCAGAATGACTCCGATTAGTAGGTTTTTGCAAATATATAAGGGCATTTTAGGTAGCTTATAATTTTTTTGCGCTATCAAAGTATACGTCAATTCGTACATAATTAAAACATATTTAAAATCATCGTCTGTACTCCGGGGGCTGCGGATGTAATATCGGTGTGAAAAATATCGATACTTTAAAACATCTTTATGTATGAAAATTCGCATTTTCGAGACTATCTCATTTGCGATGGAAAACCCTTAACACGTATGCTTTTTCAGTTCCAGTATATTCTGCTTATCTAACTTAGCACTTTGAGAGTTCAACGCTGTTAAAGTAAATTGAAAGGAAGCAACGAACTCACTACTTTGAAGAAAGGAAATCAGAGTTGAAATTTCGATGACAGGTTGACAGAAATATAGGAAATGTGTGACTTAAATGCAACCCTGTGAGTCCGATTACTTGTAATAAGCGTATGCGTTCAAGAAGCGAAAGTAAGTCAAAGTACTTATTTGTTTTTATACCCAGCGTAAGCAACGTATATTACGGTATCTTGTAACAGCCAGAATAACGCCTCGTAGATATAGACATATATATATATATATTCTTGATCAAGATCAAAAATTCGATTTAGACATGTCCGTCTGTCCGTCCGTCCGTGTCCGGATCTCCTCCGACACGGCTGGACCAATAAAGTCGAAATGTGGCACACAGGTATATCGGGGTCCGAGTATGATCCAAACTAAAAATGGAAGACATCCGCTCACTGCCACGCCCACAAATGAATTTAATGTGTTTTCAGTAAAATGCTTGTAACTTGCGAACCACTCAACACATTTCATTGATATTTGGTGTACTGGTAAACTACGAAAAGGGACATATCCTGGAAAAAATGGACGCCGCCCTCCGTGAGCCACGCCCACAAATAAGGGCTTATCGTAACTTGTGAAGTAAAAGGCGTAGAAGCTTCAAATTCGCAACATAGGTTGACCAAGACGAATGAAAGGTGTAGCAAAAATTTTATGACGCCCGCCCACTGCCACGCCCACAAATGGAGATTTTTCGTAACTTCCGAAGTAAAAAGCGTAGAAGCTTCAAATTCGCAACATAGGTTGACCAAGGCGAAGGAAAGGTGTAGGAAAAAATTTTATGTGGCTCGCCCACTGCCACGCCCACAAATGAAGATTTTTCGTAACTTGCGAGGTTAAAGGCGTAGAAGCTTCAAAATCGCAACATAGGTTGACAAAGGCAAATGAAAGGTGTAGGAACAAAAATTTATGTAGCCCGTCCACTGCCACGCCCACAAATGGATAATTTTCGTAACTTCAGAAGTAAAAGGCGTAGAAGCTTCAAATTCGCAACATAAGTTCACCAAGGCGAATGAAAGGTGTAGGGAAATAATTTATGTGGCCCTCCCACTGCCACGCCCACAAAT
Source organism: Chlorops oryzae (assembly GCA_020466095.1). Lineage (NCBI taxonomy): Eukaryota > Metazoa > Arthropoda > Insecta > Diptera > Chloropidae > Chlorops > Chlorops oryzae. The sequence goes on from CM035806.1 coordinate 93,302,773, forward strand.
GAAGATTTTTCGTAACTTCCGAAGTAAAAGGCGTAGAAGCTTCAAATTCGCAACATGGGTTCACCAAGGCGAATGAAAGGTGTAGGGAAATAATTTATATCGCCCTCCCACTGCCACGCCTACAAATAGAGAAGCAAAACATAGTGCGCTCATAACGTCGGGACGCTGGGTATTTCAAAGTCGGGCTTAAACGACTTTTGCTTTCTTACTTGTTTGTTAATAAAATTAATATTTGGACGGCGTTCTTTTAAGAATTCAAGTGTTGTTAAAGACATTCTGATATGTTACTCAAAAATACAGCAAAAAATTTCGGGTAGGTGCGTTTTTCGCGTAAGTGCATAAAATTGTCTGGAAAATAATTGAATGCAGCTAAGCAGAATATACTGTATCGCATTTTCGCTTGTGAAAAACAGTTGAAAACAGCCGTCTTGTATGCATATATTTTTCGATTAATAAAAACAATTGAGTTTTGCGAAAAACCTTGCTGCGAATTATATTTACTAACATTTATAAATACCATAATGACCTTCGTTCTTATCTGGTGTCCTAGGACACAACTCAACTTGTTTTTTTTCATTTCGGACGCTCCGGAGTCCCGGAATCGTGGCCGCCGTGACGGCACCTTTTTTTCACCACCAACTTTGAAGTCTCATTACTTTTTGAACAGCCCACGTATCGAGACAAAAAAAAAATTTTTATTTACTTTGAACCTTTTGTAATACAATAAATAAAAAAAGTTTTCAATTATTCTTTGCGTTTTCAAATAAGAAATTTTTTTAAAAAGGGTCCAAAAAACGGGTTTTCAACAGGGTTCGTATTTGAACATACATGTGCTGCTCATGTTCGATCATTTCACTATTTGCTCATGAGCAAAGTATTCCGATGAAACACATGACATATAATGCACATGAGCATGTTTCGAAAATCTTATACATTGAACATGTTCGATCGAGAAGTGTTCAGTTCACACAGAAAATTTTCATGTTCATAAAAGATTCTATTTTGAACACAGTGTTCTTTACGTGTTCAATGTTCAGATGTTTTCATGTTCAATTCATGTTCATGTTCAGCTCAAACACAACATTTTGAAAATTGAACATTATGTATGCTTTGCGTTTTTTATAAAAACTTTTTTGCGTTCAGACGTGTTAAAAGTTTTTCAAAATTGTTTTCCATAAATTCATTTTACAAAAATGGACGGAAAGCAATTGTTTGACCTGTTTAAGGAGGCCAATAAAAAAATTTGACCATGACCACCATTCGCGAAATTCGCAAAAATCTGATTTTCACTATTTTGAATTTAATATTTCGCAGCTAGACAAAATGTCCTCCAACGGTTAAAATTTGAGCATGACCACCATTCGCGAAATTCGCAAAAATCTGATTTTCACTATTTTGATTTGAGTATTTCGCTGCTAGACAAAATGTCCTCCAACGGTTAAAATTTGACCATGACCACCATTCGCGAAATTTGCAAAAATCTGATTTTCACTCTTTGGAATTGAGTCGTTCGCAGCTGGATATAATTCCCCCCATGTAGGACTGTAGGTCTAACTGTCGACGTCGAAAAGCCTCTGCCGCGATGGGGATATACACCATTAGGCAGGCATAGGAAATTCAACAAATTGGGGATATTCACCAAAAAGCTACCAACAAAAACCTTAAGCAGGAATAGGAAATTCAACAAATTCGAGAAATTCACCAGAAAGCTACCAACAACAATACGGGTAGACACAAAGTGGCACTATGATGCCACTTGCAAGAAAATTATCAAAGAAACACGGCGTCGGCTCGGTTTTTTATATTGCTTGAAAAGTTCATAATTGAAACTTTATTAAATTTATTACGATATGTTTTTGCTTAATGTGCACGAATGTTTTCATTTTGTAATAAATTGACATACATTTTTGACTACAGCTACGAATTTGATTGTACATAGAATTTAGCATTTTTGCTGAAATAGTGTGATCAAAAAGTTATGTGGACAAGGTAGGACTAAAAAAACAATTTCTGTTTCTCCTTGATATTGCGATTCCTTGATTATTTTTATGTTTTTCAAGCTTTTCATATGATTTTATGAGTTTGGTAGATATTTTATATGTAATGAACTCGAAAATCTCCCAAAATTAAAAAGAAAAGTGGCAATGCATTTCACCACAGCAGAGCTAAAGATTTCGCTGCCATAGCGTGCTTCTCTTTTCCTCATGCTATATGCCTATGTTGAAGCAGCGTAGCTCTAACACATTGCAGGGATTAGGAAGAAGAAGAGTTAGACCTATAGTCCTATATGATTCCCCCTTACAGTTAAAACTTAACCTAGACCGCCATCCGCGAAATTCGCAAAAATTTGATTTTCACTTTTTCGAATTGTGTATTTCGCAGCTAGATTAATACTCTCTTACGGTTAAAATTCGACCATGACCACCATTCGCGAAAATATTGTGCTTAACAATAATGTCGAGTTTGAGAAGCTAAATCGAGAAACAGATTAGGTATAACTAGATATCCGAGCTAGAACAACAAAAACGGCAGGAATTTTTGTTAGGGTAATGTTTTAACATATTTTAGGCTGAGGAAAAGGTATGTGTGCAATCGGCTTAGCTGATGTAAACTTCTTTACTTGTTTTTATTACGCTAGCGAAAACTCTCTTCTAGTATTGAGGGAGGGAGTGATGGAGATGGCGCGGTAGAAGGTGATGGACAGAGTGAGGGAGAGGGAATGGTAGCGAAGGCTTAAATTTGCTTAACATGGCTTTAAGCAAACTTTAAGTTATTGGCTTTTGACACATTACTTTCTGTAAAGCATTGTGCAGTTTATCTCCATTAATTTTTAATAAACAATTTTTAGTAAAATTTTTTTTTTCAGTAAAGAATACTCTCTGTTTGAGCTGAACATGAACATGAATTGAACATGAAAACATCTGAACATTGAACACGTAAAGAACACTGTGTTCAAAATAGAATCTTTTATGAACATGAAAATTTTCTGTGTGAACTGAACACTTCTCGATAGAACATGTTCAATGTATAAGATTTTCGAAACATGCTCATGTGCATTATATGTCATGTGTTTTATCAGAATATTTTGCTCATGAGCAAAGAGCATTTTACTGTGAACACGTACATTTTGATTTTAAACATGATCTGAACATGTGTGTTCAAATACGAACCCTGGTTTTCAATGAGAAGACCCCCTTAAGGACAAAAGAAAATGTTTTCCCAATTTTTCTATCGTAAGTCCATTACATTGTTGATATAGAGTTTCACGGCTAAGGTAAAAAAGTTTCTCTTGTTCAAAATAAGTGGGACTGATAATGGTTGTTTTTTCTGTCATAGTTAAGATTAACCCGTAAAATACAGAAAAATTTTTTCTTTCAAAAAACAGTTTTTGTTAGAGAAATTTTTTTATGTGTAGATAGAGGGTTTCATGGCCTTCTTAAGGAAGATGCAGCTTTGAAAATTAATCAGGCCCTTAAAACATTTCATGTAGCTAGGAATAGTAGTTTTTAATAATAACGAAGTATTTAAAAACTTAAAAATACTAAGTATCTATACTAAGGTAAATTTTTGATTGTTAGTGATTATTTACGCCCCTGGCCACGAAAAGTTCACCATCTCCAAAATTGGCCACCTTAGTGAACACATGACTAGAAAATGAGAGTTTCCAAGTTCAAACTCCTTTCAACAACAACAAGAAATTTGAATTTGCGGGCAAGTCAAAGTGTATCTATACACAATTTTGAAGGTCCAAGCTGCATAGATGCGTTGGCCGAAGGGTAAAGGCTTCTGACGACAACTCGTAGCGGAGTCGAAATCGATCATTACAGCTTTCACCATCAATCATTTTTTCAATAAAAAAAACGTGAAAACAACTGACCTAAAGCTGAATAACAAAAATCAAAAATAAGAAAATGAAATTTTTGCTGCATTTTTTCGGCGATCTGGTTCTTTTTTATTATCTTAATATGGTTTTTGCATTGGTCTTATAGAGCTCGTAAAGAACTTACTGAGAGCATGCATGGCCATTAGGGCTGCTTTTAACATTATTAAATCTCGAGTGGAAAATTTCGAGTAGGTAAAACTTCCCCAAGTAAACGGCGTTCTGCCGTGCATGTTTTGAACTACTTGAAATTTAACGTTTCTCAGACACATTTTCGAAGTGCTTGAAAATTTTACAGAACACAAATGCTTGGAAGGAATTTGGAAAGCTACATAGAAACAAATAAGTAGAAAGCACCTTTGTAAAAAGTTTATGGAAATCTGAGATCAGCGACCTTAATTAGTTAGAAAAAAAGTGTTTGAGTGCTACCCATATTTTTTGTAAACTAGTGTTATAAATAGGTAGTTACTTTAAAGAAATTTTTTATATGGAAATGGTTGACGCAGTAAGCTTGGGCTTTATAAAATTCTACATATTATAATATGGCGCAAAATTTTATCTAAATCGATGTGAAATATTTGCGCGGCCGCGGAATCTTTTTTCCATACAAATAAATTTGCACAAACGCAAAATTTGCGCGGGGGCAAAAACTGCACAGCTGCTTGAATCCCACTATTGTATTAGATTGCAATAAGTTCAATGTACACCAGAGAACTGCATGCGGTGTTTCAATAAACAATCATACTCAATCAAACGCACAAAAAGCGAGTCACTTTCGCTCAAACGATCAAACATGCCTCAATGCTTATTATGTTGATTCATTTTTACGCAAAGCATAATAATGGTTGTATGTCTACTTCGCTAAGAAGTATCGCATTATATCGCATTCGAACCGATCATTTCAAGTGTCAATGAAATGTTCGGACCAGTGTTCGGACTACGGAAATCCCATTTCGTAGTAGAAGACCGAAAAAATCGGAGTAGAATGAATTTTTGGGTAGCAAATTGGAATTTCTCATTTCCGAACAAAAAAAAAAAAAAAAAAAAACTTCTACAATTTATTTGAAGCAAACATTTATAACTTACATTTACATATTACTTATATTTTTTGTCTCCATCAGTCAAGATTTAGATACAGAGACATCTATATGGAAAACAACAATTTCTTTGCGAACGAGGTAACACAAAAAACTCGTTCTCATTACGTCTAAATCGTGACATAGACAAAACTATTTTGAGGTTGGTGAAGTGAAAAAATCGGAGTAGATTTGAGGTATAGGGTAGTGGCGGAGTAGATTTCAAAAATTTTAAAAAAACGGAGTAGATATACTTTGATCGGAGTATAGTCCGAACCCTGGTTCGGACTGTGAATGTTCGAAGCTCGTTCGAACACTTCTCCGTTTTTTGCGGTGGTCAGTTTGATTGCAACTCAAAAGCTAAGTTCAAACATTCAACAATACAAATATACAAAAGGCAAGAAATGAATGAGTGTACATTTTTGCATGCCCTTACGTTTCTTTGATAACGTATACACTCCTTTGGCAATTTTATTAATAACTTCAGTTTGAATATCTGACATTTTTCGTAAGTCAACTGAAATGCTCACTGCTTAAATAATTTCAAAGAACTAAAACAAAAGACGTCCTCGTATATATGTACCTACAACTTATAATCATACTCGTGTGATTGTTGTCACGAGCTCTTTGCTTCTAGGAAAGCAAAAACATTCTAAATGTTTTTGCTCTTTGTTTTTGAGTTGCAATCAAACTGACCACCGCAAAAAACGGAGTAGTGTCCGAACGAGCTTCGAACATTCACAATCTGAACATTTTATTGACACTTGAAATCAGCGTTGCCAGATTTTGGCAAGGCCAATTCCCGTTTTTTGGCTCCAAGCGCAATGATTTTCCCCTTTTTGTTTTTTATTTTCCCCGTTTTTTCCCCCATTTTCAATAACTAGCGCATATATGTAGTTTTTCTTATATACATTTATTTTGCTGTAAATAACAAGAGTAAAAAAGTAAATAACGAAAAAAAATACATTCTTAACAGACTTATACATACTTTGAAAATAAAAAATTATTCCGAGTTCACTATATCATACTTCAAAAGGTTCAATTTATAATTGAAGCAAAGCCGCGAATAGCGTTGTAATTGAGAAATTTCTTATTATTGGAATTTATCATGCCAGTCAGAATTTACAGTCATTTCATTCCTTAATGTTCCGAAGTGCTAAGAAATGTCCTAGAATAGAAAGTCAAAAAAATTGGTTCAAAATATTTGTCACAATGTTATTCGCGGCTCCGCTTCAATTATTAATTTATAAATTGTACATATTTTTGTTATGTAAACTTAAACAGTCTTTCTCTAAAGTTAACTTAACACAGTCTGTTTTCTTTAATAAAGCCTTTGTATGCATTATCCCAGAAAGAGTTTTATTTTCAATTCGATTCCTTACTTTTGTTTTATTTAAATTGATTGCAGAAAACGCCCTCTCAGCGCCAGCTCCACTGTGTGGAAGACAAAATATATTATATAACATAAAAGTTTTTTCATATTATGAAATTCAGTATCGAATCCGATTGAGTGCTTAGTTATAATATTATACCAAAGCTCGCTTATTTTATCTGTATTTTCACCAGATATATCTATGTTTCTCAGGAACCGATACTCTAACTCGAGAACATTTACTTCTTTTGACAGATTATGATTTTGGTAATGCCAACTAATTTTTTGGGTTGCAGCGGTTTTCCCCGTTTTCAAGCCAATTTTCCCCGCAATCCCTTTTAAGTCCAAAAATCCCGAAAAACGGGGAAAATCCCGCAATCTGGCATCGCTGCTTGAAATGCTCGGTTCGAATGCGGTGTGTGCGAGTTTGATTAGCATTTAGTTTTTCTTTCCCAAAGCTAAGCATTATTCTTGTTTTAAGGGGGTCTTCTCATTGAAAACCCGTTTTTTTGACCCTTTTTAAAAAAATTCTTATTTGAAAACGCAGAGAATAATTGAAAACTTTTTTTATTTATTGTATTACAAAAGGTTCAAAGTAAATAAAAAAATTTTTTTTTCCTCGATACGTGGGCTGTTCTAAAAGTAATGAGACTTCAAAGTTGGTGGTGAAAAAAAAGGTGTCGTCACGGCGGCCACGATTCCGGGTCTCCGGAGCGTCCGAAATGGAAAAGAAAACGGGGTTATAATCAGTATAGATGTAATTCTCGGGTGAACCTCAAGCTTAATTTTGTGATTTTTTTTGACAAAATGGCGGCCATTCAAAAAAAAATTTCAATTTCGGGCTTTTTTTTTGTAGTTTAGTGTAAAAAAAAAATATAGTAAAAATTTTTTTAAAATTATGGTCGAGGTTCACCCGAGAATGGTGACAATTCTGCGTCGATTCCACTTTGTTTCATGAAAATCGGTTCAGTTGAACTGGAGATATCATGGCCGCCAGTTCGAAAAACGTGGTTTCGAGATAAACGCGTTTAAAGTTTGAAGCAACGCAAAAATTACTCGTTTTAGCGCAGATCTTGCTCGATAAAGAAGGCTATATCCTCTAAACTCTTTCGAATTTCAAAAAATCCTTTTAGGGGCATATTCACAACTACCCAAGCTATAAATAAATGCAAAAAAAAAACAAAAGTCGAAAAAAAAGTTGCTCAATGAGAAGACCCCCTTAAGAAAAGCGAGTTCTCTTTAACTCAGTTTTTAAAACGTATTTATAATGCCAATTCTACAAATAAAAAACTTTAATTTTTCAGAGTAAGAAAATTTAAAACTAATACGGTGTTTACTTTGGTTTATCAGGAGGAGTTCAAGAAAAAATCTAAGGATGTACATATTGAGTTTTTGGAGCCAAGTGATCAATCTTTAATTGCACTGCAAGGACCGATTTCGGGGAGTATTCTAAAAAAGTGCATATCTCCCAACTTAGATCTGGATAAGTTTCACTTTATGAGGAGCATATCTACAAACGTAGCCGGTATTCCCAACTGCAGAGTTACACGTTGTGGATACACGGGAGAGGACGGTTTCGAAATAAGTTTGCCTTCGGAGTATGCTGAGCAGATTGTAGAAGCACTGCTTCTTGCTGCAGAAAATGGAAAATGCCGGCTGGCTGGGCTGGGTGCAAGAGACTCTCTTCGGCTGGAGGCGGGCCTCTGTTTATATGGAACCGATATTGATGAAAATACTTCACCTGTGGAAGCATCTCTAAGCTGGCTTATTGGTGAGTCTTAAACTATGTGGTGGGACGTCAGCATCAGCATTCCTGCTACTTTGATGCTCTGGGCAAAAAAAAAAAAAAAACCAATTTGCCGTCCCCATGATGGGACTAACGGGACACTGTTTTTGAATATCTTAAAATGTGAAATTGCTGCTAAAAGACCATTAAAAAACTAAAGATATGAGTTTGAGCCCAGGATGGCTTCCCTCTTCGACTGACCCACTCCCCGCCCCCTCACTACGCTGCAGCAATTCAAAGTCTAAAAATGTACTTTCAAACCATTTACGTTCAAATTTCTTTTTCCTTGACAGCAAAACGGCGGCGCTCCGAAATGAATTTTCCAGGATCTCGTAAGATATGTGAACAACTTAAAGATAAACATCAAGTTCAGAAAAAACGTATTGGAATTATTTCTCCTATGGGCACACCCCCGGCAAGAAGAGGAACTCCAATTTATCACAATAATATTGAAATCGGCTACGTTACAAGTGGTTGCCCCAGCCCAATGTTGCAAAATAATATTGCTATGGGTTACATTCAAAATAACATAGCTTCTCTGGGTACAAATGTTCAAATTCAAGTACGCAATAAATTTTACGATGCAACGATTAGTCGCATGCCATTTATTAAAACAAATTATTTCTTGCAAGTTAAAACGTGAATAAAACCATTAAACAATACATAAACGAATAATAATCACTCGAAACGTTTGTTTTATTCGTACTCATAGGAAATAATTTGCAAATCTTTGTTCCAGATAGCAGGACACGATCCAGCCTTTTCCCCAGTTTGTGCAAAAACAATATTTGCCGCCCTTTTGACGGTACCAAAGGCGTAACCAACGATGCTGGAACTGAGAGCGCGACGAATAAAAATTGAAAATATTGGGTCGTCGACGAAACTACTTTTCTTGTGAATACTCCTGTCGGCGTTTGCCAACAAATATCACGGTCAACGAGGCTCCCGCACTAGGAGCCGCAAATTTTATCAATATCAATCGATAGTAAGCGATCGAAAACCAGCTGCTCGGCAGCGATCATTTTTTCACAAAAACTATTATATTATTCTTTTACATACGATCAACAGCGCAGCTCTTCGAGTTAATATTTTCAACGAAAAAATAAATATATTTTTAAATTTCTATTAATTTTCTTTTCGCAAAGGTGCCCTTGACAACCCCTATAGGGGTACTATATCTTAAGTCAAACTATACACTAAAAAAAGTAGGTCATTGAGAAACACGACACACACAGAAAAACAGGCTACGAAAAATTCCAATTAATGGCGTTTGTTAAACTCGATTCATGGGTTTCTTAATTGTCCCAACTAAAATCTTCAAACAAATCACGAAATTCGGGAAAAGTTCTTAATATTAAAGTTTGAACAAAAATTTGGTTGATTATTTTGTTGTATTAAATTCCAAAAGTATTAACACTTAACAAAACATTTGCTTCAAATTTTGGTTGTATTGTACACCGAAGGTACTAACACTTGACAAAACTGATGTTTAAATTTTTTGTTATATTGACAAAACTTTTGTTTGAAATTTTTGAAAGTGCATATAAATATTTTTCTAAAATTCTCATTAGCTTTATGCAGACTTACATACAAGAAGGGACAAAATAATCAAAAAATAGCCCACATATGTTTATGATGTTATAATGTATAATTATCTTCCGTAAACTGACTTTGCAGACTTAAATTTTTATCATGGAATATGTAGATGAGGCATTTTTTTCTTTTTTATTTATTTAAAATAATTGGTTGATTTTTATTAATACTTTTGGTTGTTGATATTACAAATCGTTGTTTGAAAATGTTAATTGAGTGTTAATTAGGGTGATGACTTTTTTTGAAACTCTTTTCCTGTATCATAGTACGATGAACTTTTATTAAAGACTTCATAAAATACTAATTTTAAGGTTATTTGGTAAAAAAAAATGTCACGCACCAAGTCATTTGAAAAAATTAATTTTTGATTTTTTCCAAATTTTTGAAGTTAATGTAAGCAGAGTCGCTCCTAGTCAAATGAATTTTATGAATAGAAACCACTAACCGATTTTAATGGTTATAGTCTCAAAGAACTCATCATAGATTGAGGTTTGCGGCATTTGACTCGAAAATTTATTTTTTTCTACTAGGGTCATTATTTGGCCAGTTAGGGGATGGAACCCAAAATTCAGTTTTAAAACAAGTAAGAAAGCTAAAGTCGGTCAAGCCCGACTTTGAAATACCCAGCGTCCCGACGTTATGAGCGCACTATGTTTTTCTTCTCTATTTATGGGCGTGGCAGTGGGAGGGCCACATAAATTATCTCCCTACAACTTTCATTTGCCTTGGTCAACCTATGTTGCGAATTTGAAGCTTCTACGCCTTTTACTTCGGAAGTTACGAAAAATCTTCATTTGTGGGCGTGGCAGTGGACGGGCCGCATAAAATTTTTTCCTACACATTTCATTCGCCTTGGTGAACCTATGTTGCGAATTTGAAGCTTCTACGCCTTTTACTTCGGAAGTTACGAAAAATCTTTATTTGTGGGCGTGGCAGTGGGAGGGCAACATAAATTATTTCCCTACACCTTTCATTCGCCTTGGTGAACTTATGTTGCGAATTTGAAGCTTCTACGCCTTCTACTTCGGAAGTTACGAAAAATCTTCATTTGTGGGCGTGGCAGTGGGCGGGCCACATAAAAATTTTTCCTACACTTTTCATTCGCCTTGCTGAACCTATGTTGCGAATGAGAAGCTTCTACGCCTTTTACTTCGGAAGTTACGAAAAATCTTCATTTGTGGGCGTGGCAGTGGGCGGGCCAAATAAATTTTTGTTCCTACACCTTTTATTTGCCTTGGTCAACCTATGCTGCGAATTTGAAGCTTCTACGCCGTTTACTTCGGAAGTTACGATAAGACCTTATTTTTGGGCTTATTTGTGGGCGTGGCTCGAGGAGGGCGGTGTCCATTTTTTGCCAAAAAATGTCCCTTTTCGTAGTTTACCAGCACACCAAATATCAATGGAATGTGTTGAGTGGTTCGCAAGTTACAAGCATTTTATTGAAAACACAATAAATTCATTTGTGGGCGTGGCAGTGGGCGGATGTCTCCCATTTTTACTTAGGATCATACTCGGATCCCGATATACCTGTGTGCCGAATTTCGACTTGATTGGTCCAGCCGTTTCGGAGGAGATCCGACCACGGACGGACGGACAGACGGACGGACGGACAGACGGACAGACGGACATGTCCAAATCGATTCAGTTTTTGATCCTGATCATTTCTATATATATTTTTCTATATCTCCGGAGCTTAATTCTCCCTGTTACAAGATTTGCACAAAACTAATATACCCCGCTTACGCTGGGTATAAAAAGGTAATAATTATAACATATTATTAAAACATACCAAAAAAGGATCCAATATTCTTCATATTAGGCTCGTTTAAAAGGTAATTTTGTAAATTTTTCGAATATGCATACCGAACATGCTCGTTCTTGTTCCTACGGCATCCATATCATAGATTGAAGTTCGTGAGGTATTTTTCTTTAATTTAAGCCTATTTTTGTATGGGGAACCCCCTAAGTAGGGGAGATAGAGGGTGGGTATGTTTTAAGAAAATATTTGGGGTAAAAAAATAATGGGGGTCGGTCATATATATCATCCCCCTAGGAGGGGCTTGACTGTAGTGACAGCCATTGTGTATGAAATTGTGATAAAATTAAGGTAATTTTGTATGGGTGACCCCCTAAGGAGGGGAGATAGGGGGTCAGTATGTTAGGAAAAATGTTAGGGGGACAAAGTTGATGGGAGTCGGTCAAACATTTGACTTCTCTAGGGGCACTCTGGGGCTAGTTACGACGGTGGGGGGAAAATTTAAAAAATTATTTTTTTTGTATGGGAGCCCCCTTAAGGAGGAGAGATAGGTGGCATATTTGTTAAGAGAAAATATTCGGGGGAGAAAAATAATGGGGTCGGTGTTATATTTTACCCCTCTAGGAGCGACTCTGGGACAGTTATAAAGCTTTTCATGGATTTTTTCTCGTTTTAACCCATCTTTGACCCCGATGAGGAGCCATTTGCCGACACCCCACCCTCCCCATTTTTTGGCTCATGCATTTTTGTTCCAAACCTCACAAAATAAGAGGTTACAGCGTATCGAAATCGAAAAGTCGTGCACTATGCCACCCCTAATGTAGCTTGTACCTCAGTATGATTTCAGCGGAAACAATAGGTTTTTTCGACCATACCATTGTTATGATTTAGCGATTTAATCTAACACAGATATATCTAAATAAAAAAAATCAATTACTGTTTTTTCAAAAAACATAATTTCTTTTTTTTTTAATTAAGATGAAGTTAGAAAATTTTTTTCTGCAAAAACTCGCAAAAAAATCTGTCAAATGGGTTAGAATTTTTTTGCGGACTAAATCCAGCATTCAAATTTTTGGCATTTTATTGAATAATGAAGCGGAGGGAAATTTAACCTTTGACGGTGACGGCTTTCTTACTTTAAATGGACAAAAAGTTTATATGCTTTGTCATACTTTGTCCACTAGTTAGTAAAAAACCATTATCACGTTTGCGACCCATTGTTGTGAGTTTAGGAATGAAGAAGATATCAATAGATTTTTGACATATTATACGGGTCTCAAGACCCAAATTGCACACTCAACACAAACCAGTATGCCATGAAAATTGTTAAAGTAGTTTTACCACGTCCTCTAATATTTCAGTCTATCCATCTCCTTGAAATCGCCAACTGAATTTTATTTTTAAGGAATATTATAAAGCTCAGAAAATAAGTTTTATTTTTCGAATAAAAAAATAAAATTCAAAAAATAATCTTTATTGTTGAATTCAAAAATAAAACTCAAAAATCATCAATAAATATTGAGTTTTAAATAAATTTCATCAAATAATCCTTAAAAGGCGAGTTGTAAAATAAAACTTATAATGATTACGGTCCCTGGTAATTATTTGATTGAAGCGCATTCAAAAATCATTGCACTATCAATAGAAATGCACTGTCATTAAGTATTCAGTGCAAATGAAAATTTTTTGGCTATCACTAAGCGTTCAGTGCCAGAGAAATTTTTTTTTTACTGCCACTTAACGGGCAGTGGCGGTGCAAATTTAGTAGAACTACAAAATGCCCAACCCTCTCCAAAACAACAACTCACAATAAACAGCTTTAGCTCCATCAACACGATGTATAACTACATCCAAAGAGAGGACATGGCAATCGTCGATTAAAAGAGAGAGAGGGAGAGAGAGAGAGAGAGAGAGAGAGAGAGAGAGAAAAAGGATTTGTAAAACTAGAGCAGGCTGTTATGAAGCTTACTGTAACAGAATTTCTTATCCCAGTAGTCAGCGGAGCCACCACAACACTAGCGATTTTACTAGTCACTGGGTGTCGGGGATCGGTCCCTTTCCTATCCAAGACGCTGGCGAATTTAACATTACAAACTCATTGCCGGGGACAGGTCGTCCTTTTATGCACCACCTTTAACCAGTCATTTCTCTAGCGAAAAGGGGCAGGAAAATGGCCTAGCACCAGCGACTGGGAAAAAAGAAAAATTTCATTTTTTGTTTTGAATTTTTTAATAGATATTTTCGATACAAGTGTCGAAATGAAGCTTTTTTTTGCACGAGTGGTAAATGTTGTAAAACGAGGCGCAGCCGAGTTTTACAATACCACGAGTGCGAAAAAAGCTGAGTTTCGACACGAGTGCCGAACAATATTTTATGCAATAAGATTTCAAATTGGATTTTAACCTAAATTTAAGAAAGCGTGTTTTTTGTTTGTTTGTTATTGTGAAGAAATTTTTTATTTTGATTTGACAGATTCATAATTTGAAATTCTTTATTATACAACTTCGTAGTATGCTCTGCTTATTTTTGCCTTGTATTTTTTGAAATGCGTGCATTTTGAAATTTATTATTGCACGCCTTGCCTTGTATTTTTTGAAATGCGTGCGTTTTGAAATTTATTATTGCACGCCTTGAAATTCATTCTTAAAAAACCATGTAGTATGCCATGCTTTTTGTTTGTATAAACAATTTTTTATACTTTCTCAAAACTAGTGTCATAATATGCTTCATTATGATTTTAAAATCGGCATCATAATAGGCCTATTATGATGTCGAATTGCATAAAATTTATTTATTTTATTAATTATATTTTTTTGTTTATCTATTTTTTATTTTAAATCTTTTTTTTTATCTTACTTCTCTTAAAACGTATTTAACGAATTTTTTCACTCCAAAAATTGTTAACTTGAAAATGAACCATTAAAAAAAAAAAAAAAATAATAAAACCTTAAAAATTTAGGGGAAAATGTTTGTCTTCCAAAATAACTGAACTATGAACAAAAAAAAAACTAATTTATAAAAAAAGTAAAAAATTTAGGAAAAATTCTCGCCGCCCGCAGGGATTGAACCCCGAACCTCCCGGCTATCGAGTCATAATTTGAACCACTGCGCTATCGAACGCTTGACGGGCAAATGATCAGAATGCGACGTAAAAGCAGACAACAGCAAAAACAATCATACGCAGCGAATAGGGAAATGTGAGCTGAGGCCTATCTACTCTTTCAGGTTCATGTGGTAGGTGAAATGGCTAGTCATCAAGGACTGACACTTTGGCATGTCACAAATATCGGGGGCGACCTACTGACTACTGGGATGTCTCGATTTAGTTCTCTGTTACCTTTAAAAAATTGAATTTCTTGGGGGGAAAAAAAGCTTTTATCAGTTAAAAGTCAAGTCGATTTCGTTCATTTAAGGCTTTTAGAACTCTGCGAAAGTTACGAGAACTTTATCCTAATTTTAAGCTCTATCCCAAAAGCTTCTGTCATCAATATGGAGAGGTTTGGTTATATAGCCTTCGAAAAAATAATTGAGCATGCGCAATATTATCTATTAGAAAACACGAATAAAAGCACCTGAATTGTGTGATTCCTATTAAAATTCGAGTTTGTTTTCACTAAAGTGAATTTTAGCAGATTAACCTAGCTCAAGTGTAAAAGTTTTCGATAAAGTTATCAAAAATTTATGGAAAAGAACGTTTAGAATCAAGGTTCGTTTGGTAATGCAAACAAATATTAAAGAGTTATGATTGCCGAGCATTTAGAATCCTCACAGTGTGGGTAACTGTTGTGAAAAATGAAAATAATTCTATGTTAAACCTACATATATAAATAAATTGTTCAAATCCAAGCTGAATATGAATCGTATTCAATAAAAAGCAATGAAATAATTTTGCAATAAGAATTCCTACGCAAAAGATACTTAAGGTTTTCAAAACTAGTGAAACAAATCCTTCGCTACATCTACTAAGAATAAAATTAGTGTCTCCCAGATTTTCAAGTTAATCCCTCCAATTTACTCTTCTAGTGGAAGCTGCTGACTCAAGGATAGGACATTTCCTCTTCAAACGGATTAAAAATATAACGATTTCTTTGATTTTATTGCAGAAAAGGTAAATTTCGGTTTAAATTATTTTGATTTTTCTTATCATATGAAGTGTTGCATATACTACCCATCCAACAGTTTTTATTAAATTTCTTATCAAAAGCGACTCGAATTCGAGTCGCGTGGCTGACTAAAATAATCAAAAATGCGCTCGTTTTCTCATCAAATATAACTGTTTTATCAGGAGGAAATGGTACCTTAGCTGCGACTCTTCTTTAGGGGTCATGTTTTATATCATTTCCGAGTCGTTTTCGAGTCATATTTGTTATCATCAGGGCTCGGATTTTGTTGACTTTTTTTAAATTTGATGCATACTTTCGGGAGTAAAAATTTTGTTCAACTCACATAAAGCTAAGATTCAAATCGATTTTTAACTTCAATATGCATTTTTTTGAAGTAAGAAAAGCTGTTTGAAGTTCGATTTTTCCAAACTGATTCGCAAAATGTTGTTAAGAAAAATTTTGCCGCCATAAAGTATGCCTTACATTTTTAAAAGTCAACAAAATCCGAGCCCTAGTTATCATATTCGAGTCTTTTTTGACTTATATTTGTGATCATTTCGGAGTCTTTTACCACTCATATTTGATATCGGTTTCGTGTCTTTTCCGAGATATAATTACAATCGACATATTATGGAAACTCGCTTTAATTATGTTCTTCTGATTTGTTTGTTTGTTTGCTTGTTAGAAACCATATATGACCAAATTTCACAAAAGTTTCATTTTTGTAACGTTACCAGCAATCTTTAACCTCTTTTAAGCTCCTTAACCATAAAAGCAATAAAAAATACTTTCAGGCACGAATTGTAGGTCTAGTTATTTCTAGCACAAGGGTTAAAAAAATTTGTGTTTTGTTGTGTTTCATCAAGTTTGAGGTGAAACATGTAAAAAAAAAAAAACGTACGTTGTATGTATAACGTTACCAGTATGGGAATTGCCCATATCTATATTATATCTAATTATTAAAAATCCGCGGAAAGAATATTTTTTCCGCTGTAAATGTTTTTGTAAATAATTCATCTCAATGTGTTTTAGAGGCAAGTAGATCAAGGCACGCAGCATAAACCAAACCAAATAAATATTTATACAGAGAAAACGATACCAGATAAGATGGAAGAACAACAATAAGATTTCTCCGTCGATAAAAGTGTAAGAAAAAAATTCGGGTTTGACCTATGGTTCCCTGGGCATTCTTTCTCCAAAAAATTTTTAGAATCTTATTTCACTAGGGCAATTTTCATTTTGTTTTTTGTCGAATGATCCACCTTTATATATATATAATGATATATATAAGGTACCTTAGATTTCGAAATTTCGAAAAGTTGCTGGGCTACCTCACCATTGAATTCTACTAGCTAAAAATCGAACTGGTGATTTTCTTATACCCGACACACTCTGTGTCGAGGGTATATTGCGTTTGTGTGGTTGTGTGTAACACTCAGAACCAGACGAGATAGACCATACAAAATATATATATAGAAATGATCAGCGTCGCTACGAGATTCGATTAAGACATGTCCGTCCGTCTGTCCGTCTGTTTGTATACAGTTATCTAATCGAAGGAGTTGAGCTATCTTGACGAAATTTGGTGTGCGTGCTCACGGAGACATGAGTAAGAACAATTTCGAGAATGGACCCGATCGGACCATTTTTAGGGGTACCTCCAGTACTAGGGTCTGTCACAAAAATCTCAAAACTGCTCCAAAACCGGATTTTTTGAGATATTTTACTGAAACTTAGAATTTGAACGTATATTAAGGCCTCCGATTAGAAAACAAAAAAATGGCAAAAGTGGGCGTGGCAAAAGGGCGGTTTTCATAAAGAAATTCAATACAAGTCGGTATATGTGGCCCCTAATGGCCTTAAACACCTCTTGATATTAAAAATTATTTGAAGATGTTAGTCTGTGTCGGGTATTTTATTGTCAGGCTCGCCTGACTATAACACCCTTACTTGTTAACTTACTTCAAAAGAGCGGCTAAAGCCTTTTAAACTGAGAAAATATAACTTCAATATTATTAGTACAATGTTGGTGAAACACGTTGAATATTTCGCAAACTCGAGTTGACCTAGCCAAGTGCTTGGTACTGTTGTACTCAGGGGAGTCAGCCCGAACCAACTGCGATGGTTTGCACGATGAACATTTTTTCGACCAGCACAGTGTAATAAGTAGAGCTCGGATTTTGAAAATGTAAAAAATTGGAAAAAAATGCAAAAAAAATTCAAATGTAAAAAAAATACCAAAATATTCGAAAAATTGAACAACTATTTGAAACGAGAAAAACAAGTAAGGGTGTTATAGTCAGCCGAGTCTGACAATGTTTAAGGTCATAAGGTGCCCCATATACCGACTTTTATTAAATTTCTTTATGAAACTCGCCCCTTTGCCACGCCCACTTTTCCAATTTTTTGGAATTTTTATCAAATTCTAGTTTCATTTAAATATTTGGAAAAGTCCGATTTTGGGAGTTTTGAGATTTTTGTGACAGACCCTAGTACTGGAGGTACCATTAATAATGGACCTATCACAGAAATATTTGGATAGGATCGTAATGGCTGCAAAGGAAGCATAAGTGCCAACTTTCGTTCTAGTCTCATTTGAATTTCGGGTGTAGGAGGCAACGCCCTTCGGCGTATAAAAACCCAAGAGCTAAGGTCGGTTGGACTATGGTATATAGAGCTGGAGAAACAATCGATAGCACTATCGATGGTTTTAAACTATCGAATATATCGATGGTTTTTGAAGAATATCGATAGTTTTGATTTATGGACATTTACTTTAGCATTGGAAAGGTGGTGCTGGCGGTGACAGAGGGCTGTCTTCTTTTTGAAATGGACAGATTTCTAAAAATGGCTTTATTTAGATAAGGGCGAGAGCCGCTCGAAAATTCATCTTTCGATTACCGAAATTATCGATTGTAAAAAATATCGATAATCAAAACTATCGATGATGATGGTGAGGTTGGTAATGATGATGTTGGTGATGATGATAGTGATGTTGGTCATGATGATGGTGGGGTTGGTGTGATGGTGATGATGATGGTGGGGTTGGTGTGATGGTGATGATGATGGTGTTGATGATGGTGATGATGATGGTGATGGTGATGATGATGGTGATGATGGTGATGATGATGATGGTGATGATGATGGTGATCATGGTGATGGTGATAGTGATGATGATGGGGATGATGATGGTGTTGATGAGGGTGTTGATGATGGTGATGATGATGGTGATGATGGTGATGATGATGATGATGGTGGTGATGGTGATGATGATGAGGTTGATGGTGTTGATGATTATGATGATGGTGATGATGGTAATGATGATGATGGTGATGGTGGTAGTGATGATGATGGGGATGATGATGGTGTTGATGGTGATGATGGTGTTGATGGTGATGACGGTGTTGATGGTGTTGATGGTGATGATGGTGTTGGTGATGATGGTGATGGTGATGATGATGATGGTGATGGTGATAATGGTGTTGATGATGATGATGATGGTGATGATGGTGATGATGCTAGTGATGATGATGGGGATGATGATGGTGTTGATGAGGGTGTTGATGATGGTGATGATCAGAGTGAATAAATGCTTGTTTTTGCATACGTCATACTATTTTTACATATTTTAGTAGTGCGAGCTACTTTTTGCTATTTTTGCATATTTTAGTAGTGCGAGCTATTTTCTTGCCAAAAACTATTTTTTGTGCATATTTCCCATATTTTTGGTTAATTGTACTATTTTAAATGCCTTTTCCTACCTAATTTCCGAAAAAATCAACAATGTTGCGTTTTTTCAGCTGATTTTATTTCTGCTTTATTGCTTTCCTTTGTCAATGACTCTTTTAAGGGCTGTGTCCAATGCTGGCGTATACGTTCGATCGCGTATTTACGTTTGAGTGTGTTTTAAAATTTTGCCCCCTTACCTCTTCAGACGTTGAACGATTTTTTTCATTCATAAGCAAGAAGCGCCAACATTTTTTGTTTGAAAATGTAAAAGTCATATATCGTCGGCTTAAAGTGTAAACCTGCTAAGTCCACTAATAACCGATTCCGACTTTTCGATGTCATTCGAAAGAAAAAAGGACACTGCATCGTCAGGCAAAAAAAAAAATCTTTTTTAATTTCAAATTCTAAATACGGAGAAATTGGTGATAAGTAAAACTGCTAAGTCCAACTGTGGTCAAAGGTCACAGCTAATACCAACAAGTCACTCCAAGTAGACTTTGTATGGTGCACAGAATCGAATTTAGAAGAGACTTCATATAGGAACAAAATAAACCATTAATATTTTGGGTTTCCTTCCCTACTTTGAAGTCTTGAAACAAAAGTGTTTTTTGTTTACCCTGTAAAGTTTTGAAATTGTTAGTTAGCAGGCTTACACTTTAAGCCGACGATATTTTAATAAGTCCAATGAATAAAAAATAAATTTTAACTGCATATTTTTTTGACTATTTTCCTTGTTTTTTCGAGCTTTTTATAGCGCTTATTTTTGGGTTTTTTCGGGCTTTTTTTACTCACTCTGGTGATGATGATGATGATGGTGATGATGGTGATGATGATGAGGTTGGTGTTGATGATTATGATGATGGTGATGATGGTGGTGATGATGATGGTGATGATGATAGTGATGATGATGGTGTTGTTGAGGGTGTTGATGATGGTGATGGTGTTGATGGTGATGATGGTGTTGATGGTGATGATGGTGTTGGTGATGATGGTGATAATGGTGATGATTGTGGTGATGGTTGTGATGATGGTGTTGATGATGGTGTTGATGATGGTGATGGTGCTCAATTTTTAAAATATCAGCCCGATTCTGAATGTTCCCGGGGAACAAATTCCCGGGGATTTTACTTTTCTCGAGAGTAAAATTCTTCTTTTTTAAATATTTGGGGGAAGAAATTTGTTGGGAAATGGGTATTTGACCCATACCCATAAGTTTCCTTACCCTAGCGATTTGAAAAAGCAGAATTTTAGTCTCGAGAAAAGTAAATTCCCCGGGAATTCGTTCCCCGGGAATATTCAGAATCGGACTGTATACCTTCCGATAGTTCTCCAGCTCTGCTGAAATGACTGAGAATTTTCTTCAATTCATTGCTTTATATACGTTTCCGAAATCATGAATTCAGTGAGAATTGTAGGAATTTTTTGAAAAAAAGTAACATTTCTCGGGGTAGTTTTGCATTTGGAGGGAAATAATGATTGCAAATTTGTTTTTAGGACGAATACCATCAAAGGGAACTAAGAGCGTATCCGCAGGGTGATTTTGGGGGTTCAAGCCCCCCTCGAAATGTGGGAAATCAAAAAGGGGATTGAGAAAATGATCTCGGTGGATAGTTTTGTTATGCCTTAAACCACTTCCGAAATAATTATCTGTGTCGGTGCGTTTTGGTGCGTTTCCATGTCCCCACGAACCCCACCATGGCTTGTTTCAAATCACTCCTCGGAGTTAACGAGACATAGATTTAAGCAGTGATGCCAGCTTAACGCTTTTCACGCTGGATCTAGCGCTTTTGGAAGGCCCGCGGCACGAAAACTTCTTTTTAGCGCTATGCTATTTTTACGCGAAATCTAACGCTTTTTCGTTGCGTTCATTAAAGTTTTCAAAGTAGTTTTTCCTTCAATTTTTAACATTGTAATAACGTAAGCCAAGTTTTGCTTCCTAACACAACAGCTGTATGGTGAACCAATGATGAATCTGGCAGCTTTAACTTTGTGATTGCGTTTAGACTAGAGAAACATTGTGCGTGACTATTTTGTGATACAGAATGCCATATGGGGTAGAAAGAGATGGTTGTTCGGTGCCTTAGTCGCATCGTTTCTAATCTAAACGCAGACTTGTAAGAAGCATATTTAATCATTTGTTTTATTAATAATAAATATTCAAAGTAAAAAAAAAAACATCAAAATATACTATGACCTTTTTAAAAAAACAACACGTTCCCTTCCAAAAACGCTTTCTTTTGGTTGATTTAGCGCTTTTTGAAATTAGAAATTGGGAGTCATTGATTTCCGGTGCTTTTTAGCGCGTTTTCTAAATTAATCAGCGCTTTTCCATCTGAGGAGTTGGCAACACTGGTGATGATGATTATGACGTACGCACGTTCTTGCTTTATCACGTCTTGAAAATCTTCAGATATTCTGCGAGTCTTAAGTGTCCCTTTTTACAAACCAAATGAGAATTATAGGCGTCATGCTAACATTTTATTCCATCACTGATGCCAGAACGAGGGTTTTTTTCAGTTTTGATGGAATTTTTCGATTTTACCTTTAACCAAAAATGACTTCAATTGTTTTCAAGGGATTTTTTACTGATCACTTTCCTAAAGAAAACAGAAATAAATAGATTTTTTTCAATATCCAAGGGAAAAGAGTCACCAAAATACGGCCTAGCATTAGTGCTGGTTACAAAGTATGGAGAATTGAGTAAGAAAGGTTTTAAAATTCGGCTTCTTGTATATTACGACGTGATTTAAATGAGGGCTTCTTATGCACAGTATTTTATTAAATTATTATAGGACCACCATTAATTTTTTAAATTTAAAACTTTCGAATAGTCGATATTTAATTGTTAAACAGCTCAAACATGCTTGATTGAAATCACTAGCAATTTTCCAATGAAATTAGTTTCAATTTTAAAATATATCTTCCGATAGTACTATCGATACTATCGATATTTCAGACTATCGGCTATCGAGACTATCGATGGTCAAAACTATCGATAGTTCTCCAGCTCTAATGGTATACGCAGCATGGCATGTTGATCGCAACCATTAAAATGCATGGTTCGTACTTAAAATCATCTCGCATATTTTCTTGAAAGCTTTTGCTGCGGTCCATTTCTTCAGCTTTGTTGAATGATTTTTAGTTGAATGGTGGTGTTCAATGAGGGACTTTTTTTTACAGTTCACCTAGGCATAGGACATATAGATACATATATTGTATATGCAAATTTTTAATGTAATGTAGCTAGTTTGCAGTTAATGCTATCAACGTACCTCCGATTCGCACGCCTTACAATATATGCGGCCATCACCAACGAACAAAAACTTGTTGTCTATGGCACAAAGACACTTTTGAACATACAATACTACAAGCGACACTTCCCAAAATCACTAAGACGGGTGAGGAAAGCTTGTATAAACCGACTTTGCCCATTCACAATCTGACTTTGCCCACAGTTAACACATTCACATAATATAAACTGACTTTCACCACAGCAGAGCTCAATGCTTATTACCCTCTAGGAAGTGTGAGGTATATTGCCCGGATGCAACTAGTACTTTCACCAAAACTAAAAAACTAGTGCAAAGGGGGGTAGAGCTTCGTATAAAGCTCCGACTAGTATTGCATGGAAAAATGGTTTTTCGTGTCAGTAATAAGAGTTGCCATTATATAGTTGTTGCAAAGAGCGTTGGTGCTCCGAAATCAAAAATAAAATCTATCTTTATATATTACAAATATTTTTGTAAATAAAACAAACACGAAAAATATTCGGTGTCTTTTAAATATTGCGTATTGGAGGCTCAAAAAATTTTAGAACAAAAATAACCAAAAAACCACAAAATATGGTCAATAATCTTTCAAAGGAACTAGTGTTTTACTATACCCAATTTACCCAATTGGTTCCCAAATCACTAAAAAAGCGTTAGTTCAAGTGTACAATTAGTGATTTTTAGCCCACAAGCAATGTTAATTTTGTACAGAGTAATAGATAAGCAGGGGTATAAAGAAGAACCAGTGCTGGTGGAATTAGAACTAGTAAAACGCTAGAGCTTAACTACTCATACTTCCTGCAGGGCTGTTGAACTGTTCACCACAGCAGTCGTTGACAAAACTCTATCTTTTTCAGTCGCACTCATGTAAACTGTTCTCTGTCTCTATCGCAGCCGCATATTCTTATCATACCTACAAGCAAATTAAAAAAATTTAGAGAGTGTCGCTTGTTGTATTGTATGCTTTTGAATTAGTTTCGCCTCTTTAGGCATATTGAAAAAATTGTTCGTTTTTGTATGCCTGCATTAAAATGTTGAATTGTCAAATTTAAAAAACAGCGTACTTCAGTGACTAAAATATTCAAAAAGCAAAGTTAAATGCAAAAAAATTCAAAGTATTCAATAACAGGTTGGCTGATAAGTCCCCGGTCTAACAAAGAAAAACACATTTTTTTGTCAAAATTCGTTTTTATTATTCAACATAGATCCCTTCAAGAGCGATACAACGATTATAACGACCTTCCAATTTTTTTATACCATTTTGGTAGTACTCCTTCGGTTTTGCCTCAAAATAGGCCTCAGTTTCGGCGATCACCTCTTCATTGCAGCCAAATTTTTTCCCTGCGAGCATCCTTTTGAGGTCTGAGAACAACAAAAAGTCGCTGGGAGCCGGATCTGGAGAATACGGTGGGTGGGGAAGCAATTCGAAGCCTAATTCATGAATTTTTGCCATCGTTCTTAATGACTTGTGGCACGGTGCGTTGTCTTGGTGGAACAACACTTTTTTCTTCTTCATATGGGGCCGTTTTGCCGCGATTTCGACCTTCAAACGCTCCAATAACGACATATAATAGTCACTGCTGATGGTTTTTCCCTTCTCAAGATAATCGATAAAAATTATTCCATGCCCATCCCAAAAAACAGAGGCCATTACTTTGCCAGCGGACTTTTGAGTCTTTCCACGCTTCGGAGACGGTTCACCGATCGCTGTCCACTCAGCCGACTGTCGATTGTACTCAGGAGTGTAGTGATAGAGCCATGTTTCATCCATTGTCACATATCGACGCAAAAACTCGGGTGTATTGCGATTTAACAGCTGCAAACACCGCTCAGAATCATCAACACGTTGTTGTTTTTGGTCAAATGTGAGCTCGCGCGGCACCCATTTTGCACAGAGCTTTTTCATATCCAAATATTGATGAATGATATGACCAACACGTTCCTTTGACATCTTTAAGGCCTCTGCTATCTCGATCAACTTCATTTTACGGTCATTCAAAATCATTTTGTGAATTTTTTTTGATGTTTTCGTCGGTAACCACCTCTTTCGGGCGTCCACTGCGTTCACCGTCCTGCGTGCTCATTTCACCACGCTTGAATTTTGCATACCAATCAATTATTGTTGATTTTCCTGGGGCAGAGTCCGGAAACTCATTATCAAGCCAAGTTTTTGCTTCCACTGTATTTTTTCCCTTCAGAAAACAGTATTTTATCAAAACACAAAATTCCTTTTTTTCAATTTTTTTCACAATAACAAAAGTTGCTTCACAAAAGACGCTCTGTCTCACAAACTAATTGACTTACAGACGTCAAATTTTGACCCGAATCATTTTAAGGTTGCCACTATATAAAAATAATATTCATATAATACTAGCGACGCCATCTATGTGTCAGACCGGGGACTTATCAGCCAACCTGTTAAATTCAAAAAATGCAAAATATTCAAATTCCGAGCTCTAATAATAAGAGCTGTGGTCTTTGGAAATTTTTTAATGTTGTTTAAATTAATTTTTTTAATCCATTAATATCGTTCGAATTAATTGGTATTGCAATTATTATGATTCAACCCGGAATTCCAATAGCGCAGGAGCTGCAGGAAATGTCCTGCTGCAGGAGGTGCAGGAAAAATTCAATTTCCAATGATGCGTATGCATGAGCATGTCATTGCTGCGGTTTTGGATCTGAACTTGACTCAGTACATTTTTAGCAACTCTTGTACTCGTCTTATTTTCTATGAACGGAATGTAATATTCCCTTTTTCTTAGCAAATAAATTATAGAAATCATAAACCGATGCTTAAAAGAAAACATAATTTAATGCATATTAATTGATTAACGAAGAAAAGGATACCACCGTAGTACCAAGTACCATAAAAAAGTACTCAATAGTTTCTACAACACTGTTATATTCCTTTCTTCAACTGTTATACTCAGCTGTCATGTTGCTCACTCGCAGGAAATATTCAATTTTTCGAACTTTTGCGTGTGCGTGCGCGTGCAGGAAGTTGATTGGACGTCGTTCCATATGTTTTCAGGTGTTGAACATTTACAGGAATTCACGTAACGCACCTCCTGCGCTATTGGAAATTCAGCTTAACCTATCATTCTGCTACTTTCGTTGCTGGTAGACATTCGACTAACCGTACTAAACCTAGCCTAAGCAAATGTGAACAATATTAAAAACTTTCAAATAAAAAAAAAATTTTTTTATTTGTTATTGGATAGAAGATACTGAAATGCTGTTTGATTTTGTAATCATTTCAGAACTATTAAAATCGAAATTTTTCTTCTCATCGAAATTCACGTAATACTAACTGGCTTCCACCAGTGAAAGTTGAATGATTTAAAGAGATGCAATTTGAAGCCTGAAGGACATGATGAAGCGTAGAAAGGCAACATCAAACTTCACCTCCATCGCTAAATTAAGGCCTATTATATACATACTGATTCATCTGAATATATATTTTCATCATATCAATGTTTCTTCTACAACAAATATAAACAGTGAGTAGCACAAGTGAATAATATAGATTTATTTATAAATTAAATAAATGTGTGTATCGTTTTAAAGCGGAATACTTAGCAATGGATCAGCCGTATTTCGACGACGTAAGCCCACGAAACGTGTCGGCTGTTGCAGACGAGACGGCTGTACTCAAATGTCGTGTCAAAAATAAAGGAAATCGAACGGTATTTTGAAATTAAATTCATGCTTTTTTTGTTTTTGGTCATAAATTTAATCAAACTTTACCATTATTTTTTAAGATTTCTTGGATGCGAAAGCGTGATTTACATATATTAACTACTAATATATACACCTACACAGGCGATGAGCGTTTTTCTGTTCTTCACCCACCTGGCAGTCATGACTGGGACTTGAAAATCGATTATCCACAGCCACGCGATAGCGGAATTTATGAATGTCAGGTGAACACCGAGCCGAAGATTAATCTTGCTGTAATGCTGGAAGTCAGAGGTATGAATAAAATATAACTAGGATATGAGATTTTTGAAATATGAGGTTAGGTCTTGGTCCACTTTGAGAGAAGCTGGTTTCAATTTAAGCATCTACAAGTTAATTTTCCACCAGCTCTCACTTATAAGCATCTTCGTGTATTTTCTCTGTATATTATCAGAGTAGCAAATGCGACAGATGGATTGCGTTAAAAATAAATTATTTAATAACTTTAATTTATACTAGTTATACGTAAAATGTAAAAAAACTTTTTTCTTTCCAAAGGTAGTTTTTGCTAGAGATATTTTTTATGTGTAGGGATATTGGTTTTTGACCTTAAGAAGAAAGACGCAGCTTTTTAATTTAATAACGCCCTATTTTAAAATTTAAAAATACTAATTTTCTATCTTTGAGGCCAATGCGCCACCTCTAGACTTTGCTTAATCTTCATCAAATTTTTGTTCAGATAAGATTCTGATTGTTATCGATTTGTTAGGCCCCTGGGTATGATTGAAATTCACTTTCGTAAAAAATTGCCACCTTTGTAATCATAAATACTTTCGAAGCGAAGTGTAAGAGTGTTCGCTGAACAATATAAAGAGCTCGAGTCCTGTCGTTGACGAAAGAAAGGTGTGAAGAAATGGGGACTTGAAAGAGACAAGTAAATTTAAAGGAAACAATTGAGCCACTCAGGGAGGCGAAAGAAATCTGCGAGCCATATTGTAAGGTTTCCATCCTGTCTGCAAAAACGTGGAGCACAACCAACGTCTTTCAAATCTGCCTATGAGCTCTGATGGAGCCATTCGTTTTTATTTTTTCGCATAAAAACTTTTGTTGAAAGCCTTTGATTCCTTTTAAATATTATTTCAATGTAATATTAGAATCCAGTTTTATTAAACAAAATGAGCTCTTTCGATTCCTGTCAAAATTTTTTTTTATAGGAGTTCTACTTTCCGAGATATAGAGTGTGAATTTTGCCGTATGTCGCCCTATCTAAGCCCTTCAGTAGTACTTTTGTCCGTCTGTCTGTCCGTCTGTCTGTAAAAAAATTATCTTATCGAAGGAGTTGAGCTTACAAAATTTGGTATGCGTACTCACGGCGACATGAGTAAGAACAAGTTCGAAAATGGACCCGATCGGACCATTTTTAGGGGTACCTCCAGTACAAGCGTTTGTTACGAAAATCAAAAAAACTGCTATAAAATCAAAGTTTTTCATTTGGCACTTATGCTTCCTTTGTAGCCATAAACATCCTCCCAAAAAATTTCCTTGGTCGGTCCATTATTTAGGGTACCTCCAGCACTAGGGTCTGTCACAAAAATCCTAAAATTGCCTCAAAATCGGAATTTTTCGAAATATTTCAATGAAACTTAGAATTTGACCATATATTTAAGCCTCCGATTAGAATTGCAAAAAAAAAAAAAAAAATTAATGGAAAAGTGGGCGTGGAAAAGGGGCGGTTTTTATATAGATTTTCAACAAAAGTCGGTATATCGGGCCCCTAATGGCCTTAAAAATCTCTTGAATATTCTTAGTGGTCCTGTTTTTTGGGCGTGGTTCAAAACATGTGTGTCTATGTCGGGTATTTTATTGTCAGGCTCTCCTGACTATAACACCCTTAATTGTTTACAGAAGTTCTCGGGGCATATATGCCATTTTTTTTATAGAAATATAAATGATTTCCATACTTTTGTATGGAAGATCCTTTAAATTGCTGACTAAAAGCTTCGTGACCAAAGAGAAAAAGGCAGCTGAATTAAAAATAAGGAGGGGTGGTAATCAATGTTTTTTCTGTCAGAGGTCAGATTTACCCGTCAACTAAGAAATCGTTTTTCGTTCAAAAATCGGTTATAGTTAGAACATTTTTTTCTGTGTAGAGATAAAGCTTTACAACCAGAGAAAGAAAAATTCAGTTTTGAAAAAAACAAATAAGGTCCACGAAACATTCTATGTAGCGAGTAGTAATACTTTTTGAGTTATGACGATTTGAAATGACGAAAACCCAGTTTTTTTTTCCAAATTTAAGGTCCATGCGCAATCTTCATAAATTAAGTTAGAAACCTGAAACTTTGCTTAAACACCTCTACAATTATAGCTTACTAATCGACAATAAACTAAAATTTAAAAAAATTTCACTCTAATCGAAGGTGTAATTTGTCGTATGTGATATGGGCTATTCAACTGAGGAGTTAGCAAACGCCACATACGACAATTGTGTCACTGTCTTAAATGGCCTAGAAATTAAAAAGTATGTAAGATACAACATTCAAAAAAACTGCATTCAAAAATTCATGTATCACTCTATATCTGGACGAAAAATTAAAAAAATCTACCGTACAGATTTTAAATAATTATCTCTTTAACTTCAAAGACGATTTCCCAAAACCTCGAAATTTGTACATACGACACCAATTTTCTCAGGGGACGATTTGCAAATTCGGGGATTCAAAGGGATTTCTGCGCGGAATCATTCAAGTTTTATTGAAATGAATTCATCTCGCGTAGACAGCATTGCCATTTACAACTTAATGCATTACCTAAAGTTAATATTGTGCTTAAAGGGATGTAATATATATTTTTTGTTTGTTTTTTTTTTTGTTTAATAAGTACATTGATGAAAGGTTATTCAGTTATCTTAATCACTTAATGTGAAAGAACCGCGAGTAGAATCGATGGTCGTTACCTTGATATCGATGAAGCAGTGATGCTAAGATGCCAAAAAAAAAAAATAAAGGTTATCATTTTTTCGCCTCAACTCGGATATCCATAAAAAAATTCATTTAAAAACGGTAAAAAAAAAGAATATACGAAATATTTTGTTTTGTAATCATTCAAGAGCAAGTCAATGGGGGTTGTTACAGGATCTCCTTTATTTTTTTAAGCCGCGATGTGAACCATATATAACTATATATGTCACTCAGGAGCCGTTTCTATTTTGGCTCTTTTCAACACGGTCTTGGGTACCCACCACGGTCTTGGGTATCCACCAAAATGAACATTTTTCACTTAGGTACTCACCAAAAGTATTTCTCTCTCACTCGTTTTTTGCCTGCCGAGTAACATCTCTTTCTAACTGGCGCGAAATGTCCCGCCCAAAATCTATGAGAGTGACATATATAGTAATATATGATGTGAACACTCAGATCGTTGAAAGCAAATGAACCAGACGTCAAAAGCTCGATCGTAGTCAACGCCACGTTCGACTCAACGAAAGAGAGCACAAAACGATTGACCGAGTACGTGCAACTAAAAAATCCTCAGCTTTTCTCTACCTCCCCGTACTTCGTCTCTTCTAAAAACTGAAAATTGACCGTCAACAATTGACTAATGTAAATGGCCACAATAGGGCAGTCTCAGTGCCAGTATTCAGCTGATACTTTAAATAGCGGAATACTGCCACTGCCACTGATACTGCCCTATTGTAATCAGGCCTTTACTCCAATGTCCAAAACAGTGCTGCCAACTTAGTTGTTTTCCGTAGATTTTTAGGGGGAAAGTTTTTTTTAACAGTTGGACTGCGCCAAAAAGGAATGTCGAGTAAAGCGTAAAATGCAAAATGCCACAAAATATTTATTTTTTGGCAAGAAGCCAAAATCGGACCAGTCGGACCTAGGTTTGAAAAATCGGACCAAGTCCGAAAAAATCGGACCACCTGGTCACATTATGCTAAATGCATTGAATTCGCTGCTGGGATCTTGTTAGCTCTCTGCCACACATTTCTATGTTTACATCGATACTTTTGTATATAAAACTAACAATATCTCTTATTTCAGCGGAAGCCGATATACGGACTAAGCTTTTCAACAATCAATTCTATGATGGCAAAGGTTTGAATCACATTTATTTATATATATATATATATACAATTGAATCGTCGCCTCGAATAAAGCCTGAATTCCAATAGCGCAGGAGCTGCAGGAAGTTTCCTGCTGCAGGAGGTGCAGGAAAAATTCAATTTCCAATGATGCGTATGCATGAGAATGTCATTGCTGCGGTTTTGGATCTGAACTTGACTCAGTACATTTTTAGCAACTCTTGTACTCGTCTTATTTTATATGAACGGAATGTAATATTAAGGAAGAAAAGCATACCACCGTAGTCCAAGTACCATACAAAAGTACTCAATAGTTTCTACAACACTGTTATATTCCTTTCTTCAACTGTTATACTCAGCTGTCATGTTGCTCACGCGCAGGAAATACAGTGGGGTCTCGTTATAAGTCGCTTCGTTATACGTCGATTCGCACTTACGTCACGTATCAATTAACACCCTGGTTCGCTATACGTCGCAAATGATTCGCAATTACGTCTAAAAGTTTGGGGGAACATTATTTTCGTCTTTTGCGCCCCTAAGTGCCATCTCCAATCACGCGTCAGGCATGGGCGTAGCCAGGAATTTTTTTAGGTCTTTTTTCGAGGACAATTTCTCAAAAATCAATGAAAAAACGAGGAAATTTTTTTGAAAAAAAAAGTAGGACACATTTATTAACAATATAATATTGAGAGATACTTTAAAAGTATCATTTTTTGGTTTCTGAAAGTAGAGAAATATCGTTAGTATATGAAATGAATCAAATCGATTTTATAAATTTTTACCATTGATTTCGCGTTTTATAAATAGCAAGGTGTCATTTTTTCGATTTTTTCAAAATCGTCCGACAAATATGAAATCACATTTTTTTTAAAGAAAAATCTTCAGTCCTCAATTAAAAAAAAAGAAATTTTTTTTCCATGTGTAGAAGAAGATATGGAGCTATATATGTAGCTTTTTCGGGAAAATTTATTTTATTTATGTGTCGTTTGCATACAAAGTAATTAATTAACGGGGGTTATGTTGATGTTTTTTCATGTGATTGATAAGTCTCTAAAAAACAAAATATAAATATTAAATATATCAATAAGGTTCTGGTCTGTATAGCTTTAAAACCGTCGAAATTCGGAAATGCTCATTTTGGAAATCG
Organism: Chlorops oryzae; assembly: GCA_020466095.1. Lineage (NCBI taxonomy): Eukaryota > Metazoa > Arthropoda > Insecta > Diptera > Chloropidae > Chlorops > Chlorops oryzae. The sequence goes on from CM035806.1 coordinate 93,334,252, forward strand.
TTTGCCACACCCTAAAATAAACTCGATTTAATAGTTAGTCCCCATTTCGGAAAGACCTTCAATTACCTTTCAAAATTCTTTTGGCCCAAGCAAAAAGGACCAATATTATGGAAACTATCAAGGAAAAACGAAATTCCCCATACAAAAAAATCGTGTTTTTTGCCATTTTCAGAGCACGATGCCACCCCTTAAAAACATTTTGTTTTGAAAATCTTTTATATTTTTAATTTTGTCATAATATTAACTTTCGAAAATCAGTTGGCCCACAGAAATTGCTAAGCAAATTTGGCTGTACTGAAGTAAAATATATAACAACATTTTTCAATGAAGTTCATACAATCTTACAATGAAATAAGAAAAAATTTAGAGTATACTTTTAGGGTAAAAATTTTTCATATGAAAAATTCATTTCAAAACAAAAGTTTATACAAAATGTGTGCTCTAACGAAATCGAATTTTTATGAAAACTTCAGAATGTTTTCCCTGCGTTAATTGTAAGCTCTGTGCAAAATTTCAAGACATTCTGACCAAAGGAAGAAATGTTACATTAAAAATTGATTTCGAGTTGTATTGGGGGTGGGTGGTAGGCGTGACCGATTTTGATGAAAATTTATATATTCCTTAATTTTATTAAGATAAGGTTCAGTACCAAGTTTCATCACTGTGCGACCACTCCTTATAGTTCTTGCACTCAAATGTATTATGCGATCCCACTGTGTTATGGGAGGAAATTGGAAAATCCCATTTCCCGGGTTTTATGTTTTTTAAAAAAAAGTTCCAAAACAAAAGTTTATACTTAATATGTGATCTAACGGAATCATAAATAAAAATTAAATTTTTCCCAAAACAGGTTTTTTGACACCTTGCTATTTATAAAACCAATTTTCTGGGATTTTCAACAAATTTCCTGAGGACTTCATCTTCTATTTCGGATTTTCTTTCTTTAACCATTTTCCGATGCACACTGAGCATGCATAGTCTCAATCTTCTCAATTAAATTAAGATGATTTCTAGTAAAAATAAGAGGGAATTTCTTTTCAATAAAATTAAGATGACACCCCATAAAAACTAGAAGTTTTGCAACTGAATAATTTTACGATGATAATCGGTTAGAAACAAGCAGTTTTGCCTCTCATTTGCACTTTTTATGACATAAAAAAGAGAAGAAGAAGAGAGAATAAGAAGTTTGCCCCTTATTTTTACTAGATTTCCTTTTCAATAAAATTAAGATGATTTGTAAGCTAAAATTAAGATGACTTTCTACTAAATATTTCTTCACTCTTTTCCCCTGTCACTCTCCTTGGTCGACATGCAATTTAAGATGGAAATCCTCTTAAATTTAGGGGACATTTTTCGCTCTGTGCGTTTTTCTGCAATTTTGCGAATTGTCCTCATTTTTTATAAAAATTTTCATTGATACTTCTTTTTTTTCCGCTTTTTTCCTAAATTGTCCTCGTTTTTTACGAGAATACTCTTTGAAAAGTCCTCGTTGTTTCAGCATTTTCTCCAAATCTCCTCGAGGACAAAGATTAATTTTTTCTTAAAAAACGCAGAATTTTTCGAGGACATTTGGCTTGGGTTGGGGAATTTGCCCCTACCTTCCCCCCCTGGCTACGCCCATGGCGTCAGGTGCGTTCCGTCAATTGAGGCAAACACATGCAAGCATATGAAAACAGCTTAAATCAATTGCGTTGTTGTGGACGCAGCGTAAAACGTTCTGCATCCGGACGAATAATTGGAAATCAGACATTAGAGCAGTGATGCCAGTTGTAGGGAAATTTCATTTTATTGACTTTAAAAAATTTGTGTATCAATTTTTGAGCTTTGAGGAACCAATTAGAAATTATTTCATACAATCACATGAAGAAAACTGATTCGTTATAAGTCGATTCGCTATACATCGATTTTTTAGGAACGAGAAACGACTTATAACGAGACCCCACTGTATTCAATTTTTCGATTTTAACGTTGTAAGCGACAAATTTAACAATTTTGGAAATTTGTCATGCCAGACAGTACGAACAAGGTCATTTTACTTTTTTATGGTTCTTAAGTGTTGAGAAATCTCCAAGAGGTGAACAAATAAAAACATTTTTTTGATAGCTCAAGGGGCTAGAGTATGATTGACAGTGAAAGTCCGAAATATAGGCCATAAAAATTTGTCGTTATTCAAGGCGATGATTCAATTGATATTTTCGACTAATTAAAATCAGCTCCAGCATGATAAAGCTAAGTAACTAATACCATGCTTCGTTCTCTTTGTAAGCCGAATGTCATTTCAAAATTAAAAGATTTGACCTTGCCCTTTCCTCGGCTTGTACGTGCCAAAATATGGCAGTGAAAGTAGCTTCCGAAAATTCGACGGAAACAAACTTGTAACCAAAATTTCACATTGAGGCATCAACGCCGCTCAAGCACTTGGAATAAAGTTTCTTTTGCACCAAAAACTTTCTGATTGAACCACAATTAAACTACACGGAGCTGAACACAATAAGATAGTGTAAAATGCAACGCTATATCCTTAATTATTGGTTTTATATGTAGCACAGGAGAATTTAAAAATTACTTATCACCTTTTGGCGGTTTTGAATTTTGCTCGATACTTCAGCATTATACTGTTGCCAGCTTTTTAGAGGAATATTCACCTCAGCGTCTCAAAACAAGGCCAAATGATTAAAAATTTAATTTTAAAATCTTCTAAAAACAAAAACTTGGTCCTACAAGGTCGCATAAAAACCTCGCTGACCACTTTTCTGCCCAAAGACTCCACTAAAAATCATACATCTTTTTCAATTTAGTGAAGATTTACCTAAACTGGCAACATTTCTCCTTAAAGGGCCCTCTCCAGCTCTGTAAGGAATCTCAGCAGGAATTTTCTAAATATTCCTTAAAGGGAAAAACGTAGCATAATTTCATTTTTTAATGCAATAGTGACAATCTATATATCTATATATTTTATGTCAAGACGTTTCTTATAATCGAAAATTATTGATTTCATTTATCCATTTCTGAAAATTACACATTGAACCTTGTTAAATCCATTTAATTTTTTTCAAACTTGGCTTTGCTGTCAAAATTCCTTTCAGAAAGAACGGAAAATTCAATATTTCTAACAGAAAAATCTGTGTTACCGTGTTTTATTTACAGCAAAAAAGGGAGCGAAAACAGAAACTACTCTTTGACAAACTGGAGACTGTTAACAGAAAATTTCTGACACAAAAATTCCTTCAGCATTTCTTAAGCTTTTTTTTATATGAAGTTTTTCATTTCTGACAGAGCTGGAGAGGGCCCTTAAGATGGGCTTCGCTTCAGACTATTCGAAACATTGCAGCCGGTTTAAATAAATTAAAATCTTTATAAATTAATTAAATTTAAATTTAAATAAAACATATCGCACACCTTCACACACACACACATAACTCAAAAATCGTCACAAAAAGGCTGAATTCCAATTGCGCAGGAGCTGCGTAACGTGAATTCCTGCAAACGTTCAACACATGAAAACATATGGAAGCACGTTCAATCAACTTCCTGCATGCTGACGCACACGCATGAGTTCGAAAAATTGAATATTTCCTGCGCGTGAGCTACATGACAGCTGAGTATAACAGTTGAAAAAAGGAATATAACACTGCTGTAGAAACTATTGAGTACATTTTTAAGGTACTTGGTACCACGGGGACATACTTTTCTTGCTCAATCAAATAATATGTATTAAATATTATTTTCTTTTAAGCTTCGATGTCTATATTTATCATTTCTATAATTTATTTGTTAAGTAAAAGGGAATATTATATTCCGTTCATAGAAAATAAGACGAGTACAAGAGTTGCTAAAAATGTACTGAGTCAAGTTCACATTCAAAACCGCAGCAATGACATGCTCATGCATACGCATCATTGGAATTCCCGCTTGACACTGCAACGCAATTTGTTTTTTGCGCTTTCTGAAATATGAGAAATTTTGAGTTGTGTCACTTTAGAAGAAGGGGTGCGATATATACATAACTTACTGTTCATTCGATATTGGCTATTGCATTTTCAGGTTCGCCTGACTTCGTTCCGGGCACGTTTTGATTATTTTTAGGGGCTCGTTTTAGTAGGATTGGGCGTCCTGCGGACTGGTTTTTTGAAAGTTTGCTACATATAAAAATAAAAAAACAATTACTTCTGTTTGTTAAAAAATTACAATGTTTAAAGCTGACGTGCCTGAGTAAGTTTCATTTATCAGCAAAGTGCTTTTAATGCCTCCAACTTATTTCTTTATCGTACGAGCTCTGCTTTTTCAATAAAAACGGAAAAGTTCCAAAATATTTCAATTCAATTGATTTTAGGCTCGCCCCCTTACCCGGCGTCTCGAAGTTCAATTTCTCATATAGAATATATTCACGCATGTCTGTCTTGAACAAAACTTTTATCTCGTCACTATATAATTGCATTTTAAGAAAACGAAAACTATTTTACAGCACCCCGAGCGAAAATTCTCGGTTCAACGGAAATACACGTTAAAAGGGATAGTACAATTGCGTTAGCGTGTTCGGTTAATATTCACGCTCCCTCAGTTATTTGGTATGTTATTTTAACAAAAAGAATCATTTTTTAAAACAATTTTTTTGAATATTGACTCGGTTTTAAGGTACCATGGCTCATCAATTGTCGATTTCGACTCGCTTCGTGGCGGTATAAGCTTGGAAACAGAAAAAACAGACGTCGGCACTACGAGCCGCTTGATGCTCACCCGCGCCTCTCTACGTGATTCAGGCAATTACAGCTGCGCACCTTCTGGAGCAATACCAGCATCAGTACGGGTTCATGTCCTTACCGGTAAGTAACATTAAATTCATTTGAAATAAACGTTTTAGTCTGCAAGACAATCTACGGCACATGTCAGGAGGCATTTACACATTTGACGATTTTTACGAAATCTTTCACCAAATGATCGTCAGCAAGTGCAAATGTTAAGTGCCATTTCCAATTATGCGTCAGCTGCGTTGCGTCATTTGACGCAAATATTCAACAAATGCAAGCATATGGGAGCAGTACAAATCGGTTGCGTGCGTGCGGACGCAGCGTCAAATTTCCGAAAATTTGAATATTGCACGCAGCGTGGTATTGTGACAGCTGCGTATAACAGTTGAAAAGAGGAATATAACAGTGTTTTAGAAACAATTGAGTACCTTCTTTCGAGTACTTCATACTTGTGGGATACTTTTCATTGAAATATGAACAATCTCTTACAGCCGGTTTCACCAAAAAATTTTATCGGAACTTAAATTAAAATTAATTTTAATTTAATTTTTTATTTAAATTGAAATTTAATTATTTTGAGTTTCACCAAGATTTGAATTTGACACATGAGAAAAGTGGCAGCACTTGCGAAATCAGCTGATTTTTTTTAAAATTGAACATGGAGGGAAATGTTCGAACAAAGAATTTTTCGGAAGAGGAAATAGAAATTTTTCTTAATTTAGTGAAGAGCCAAAAAGGTGTCTTGGAAAATAAAAGAACGGGAAAAGTAAGACCTGGTGAAAAAGAAAAGGCATGGGATATTGTCGCGGAGGGGTTCAACGCGTTATGTCCAATAATGAGCAGATCAGCAATTCTTTGAATTCTTTGCGTCAGCTGTTTTCAACACGAAAACAGAGTTGCTTTTGTCATATTTAAATCATATTTAAATGGGCACCAAGGCTCATTTAAATGAAAGTTAAATATAAATTAATTTTGAATGGTGAAACAGAAACTACAAAAATTTAATTAATTTTCAATTAAATTGATGTGGTGAAACCGGCTGTTAGCTCTCATTTATAAGTGCGTATTTGAGTAATTAAAGTCTTTATTCTATCGTTCAAAATCAAATGTTGATTTATATTTTTGCAAACGGGTCAAATACAGCCCTAAGTATGAAATGTAGTGAGTCGACTACTCTTCACAATTGTGCTTCACTAAGAAATTTTAATGCTGACGCACACGCACTGTTGGAAATTTGCATTTTTTCACGCATCTGACGCTGCGTCCTGCGTCTGACGCATAATTCGAAATGGCACTTTACAATTTTCAAAATCGTTTTTTGAATCAAAATACTACTTTAAATTGAGACGTCAATTAAAAAAAAAATTAAATTTGTCAAATATATAAATACCCCTTCATGGGCTCTACGCAGATATGCAAGAAGTATAGAGCTCGTTCTTGTGAAGAAAGGAAATCAGAGTTGAAATTTCAATGACAGGTCGACAGAAATATAGAAAACGTATGATTTAAATGCAACCCTGCAGGCATATATCCAACAGGACAAAAACATAAGTGATTTGACTAGGCCATACAGGTGACATTATCACGCATGACACCTTGGGGGAAAAGTCATCGTAGTAGGGAGCCGTTCATGAGCTTGAATCTCATTGCCAACTGAAATTTAAATCAGGTTTTAGCGTCAGTCGTCAGCGTTTGCGTGAAGATGCGTAATAGATGCGTACTTGACTCACAATTTGAGGAGCGCGCGGTTCATAATTAATTTTTTATTTATGTTGTTCATCTCAGTTTTGATTTTGAAAGTTTCAGGTGCATTCAAAGTCCATATTTTAGTAGTCAAGACTAGAGCCCTGCATGGGTATGCCTTTTCGCGTATTCGAATACATTCACATGTTTACGAAAACGTCATTGTACTAATACAAGCGACATGAACACAGTAAGCATTGCCACTCGTTTGCGTGAAGCAAAGAGTGTGAAAGAGAATGAAAACGGGAGCAGAGAATAGTTGTACGAGTGAGACGCGCATATTCCAATATGAGTACAACTATTCGAGTATCTCGAGTTGCTCGATCGAGTTAAATTTTATTATTGCATTGTTAACAGGGTACGGAAAAATTCCGTTCGCGAACTGAAAAATGCTCGCTATGCGAATCGTTCGTTTTTTAATTCGCGAGCACAATTTTTACCTGTGTACTGAATTTTTTTAAATTCGCTGACTGCCGAACGGAAAGAGTTTTTTAGAGAACGGAAAAATTCAGTTCAGGTTTTAGCGCACGAGCACATTTCTTACCTGTGCGTTGTATTTTTATACCCGACACACTCTGTGTCGAGGGTATATTGCGTTTGTGTGGTTGTGTGTAACACCCAGAACCAGCCGAGATAGACCATACAAAATGTTTATAGAAATGATCAGCGTTACCAGGAGATTCGATTTAGACATGTCCGTCTGTCTGTCCGTCTGTCCGTCTGTTTGTATACAGTTTTCTTATCGAAGGAGTTGAGCTATCTTGATGAAATTTGGTATGCGTGCTCACGGGGACATAAGTAAGAACAAGTTCGATAATGGACCCGATCTGACCATTTTTAGGGGTACCTCCAGTACTAGGGTCTGTTATGAAAATCACAAAAACTGCCTCAAAATCGAAGTTTTTCAAGATATTAGGTGTAGTAAAAAGAAATCCATTATTTTTCCAGTAGATGGCGTTATTTATCTGCATCTCGCGTTGTATAAGTCCGATCGTGTTCCGCTAGGGGGCATTAGAAAGATGACAGTTCCTACTAAAAAAGCTTTTTTGACACTTTTTTGATTGATTGATTCAGTTTCTTTGAGAGCTTGTCAAAGATGGACATCAGCAAAGAGAAAATTCGCTACATTTTACAGTTTTTCTTCGATAAGGGAGAAAACGTAAGCCAGGCGGCTGAAAATGTGAATAGCGTTTATGGACCTGATACTGTAACAGCCAATCATGCGCAATTTTGGTTTCGTCGATTCCGTTCCGGTAACTTCGATGTCAAGGATGCACCACGCACTGGAAGGCCAATTGTCGAAAATGTCGATAAAATCATGGAAATTATCGAGTCCGACCGTCATGTTAGCACTGTTTCGATTGCAAAAGAGCTAAAGATTGCACAAAAAAACCGTTTGGAACCATTTCAATAAGGCTGGATACACAAAGAAGCTCGATGTATGGGTGCCACACGAGTTAACGCAAAAAAACCTCATAGACCGAATTTCCATCTGCGAATCGCTGCTGAACCGCAACAAAATCGACCCATTTCTGAAGCGGTTGGTGACTGGTGATGAAAAGTGGGTCACTTACGACAACGTCAAGCGAAAACGGTCGTGGTCGAAACACGGTGAACCGGCGGAAACGGTGGCCAAGCCAGGATTGACGGCCAGGAAGGTTTTGCTGTGTGTTTGGTGGGATTGGCAGGGAATTATCTACTATGAGCTGCTCCCATACGGCAAAACTCTTAACTCGGAACTCTACTGTCAACAATTGGACCGTCTGAAGGAAGCAATCACCCATAAGCGGCCAGCTTTGGCCAATAGGAGAGGAATTGTGTTCCATCAGGACAACGCCAGGCCACACACATCGATAGTGACTCGCCAGAAGCTCCGGGAGTTTGGTTGGGAGGTTCTTCTGCATCCACCTTATAGTCCGGACCTGGCACCAAGTGATTACCATCTGTTCCTGTCCATGGCGAACAATTTTGCTGGTGAAACATTCGCTTCAAGAGAGGCTTCTGAAATTCGACTGTCTCAATTTTTTGCTAATAGGGACGAGGGCTTCTATGAGAGAGGCATAATGAAATTACCTTTAAAATGGCAACAAGTTATCGAACAAAACGGCGCATATTTGACCTAAATCGGGTCATTCTAACTATCTTAAATAAAGCCCTCAATTTAATGCAAAAATAATGGATTTCCTTTTACTACACCTAATATTTTGATGAAATTTGATAGTTGAACATATTTGAAGTCAAGTTATTCAATGTCAAAAAATTCGAAAAGTGGGCGTGGCCGAAGGGTGTTTTTCGAAAATGGCTTCCTTCACCCGAAATTCAAATGTGACTTGAACGAAATTTGGCAATTATGCTTCCTTTGTAGCCATAAACATCCTCTCCAAAAATTTTTTATAGGTCCATTATTAAGGGTACCTCCAGTGCTAGGGTCTGGCACAAAAATCTCAAAGCTGCCCCAATATCAGATTTTTTAGAAATATTTCGCTGAAACTTAGAATTTGAGCGCATATTAAGGCCTCCGATTAGAATTAGAAAAAATTGGAAAAGTGGGCGTGGCAAAAAGGGCGGTTTTCATAAAGAAATTTAACAAAAGTCGGTATATGGGGCCTCTAATGGCCTTAAACACCTCTTGATATTAAAAATTATTTGAACACGTGTGTCTGTGTCGGGTATTCTATTGTCAGGCTCGCCTGGCTATAACACCCTTACTTGTTTTCATTCATTTCTGATCAGCGGCCAATGCAGAGCAAACTCTTCAAGATTGTGAACAAAATTTCAACCCCTAAAAAATACAAAACTGCATACTTACTGCGGAGAACGAAAAATAACCGATTAATTCCGATCAAAATCGCTCACGAATTTTTTTTCCGTTCGTTTGGTTTACGATTCCGTTCACGAACCAAAAATATTTTTCGCGATCGAAAAGCATTTCGTTCGCGAACGAAATAAAAAATCAGTTCGTGTGATTACGATTTTTTTTTCAGGAACAGTTCTCCTTTTGAAATTTTCGATAAAATATTGCTCGCTTCGTGTGGCTGGTTCAAACCCTAAAATAAGTCACACGTTCAATAAATTCATCAAATTGTTTCAATAAATTCAAAAAAATCTTTCAATCTACCTATCCCATCGATTTCCATAGCTTCCATATTTTCCATTCAAAGAATGCTAACTCTCGCACAACAGTTTGTTTACTGCAACGATTCAAATGCAAGAGAACAATTCGCCGTATGTAAAAACCGGTTTATTGTTTTGCACGCTAATGCTTTTTCTGAAATACCCAAAATACCCGAAAATTCCCGAACGCCGAACAACTACAACATTGTACTGAGAAGTTTTGAGCGAGACAACAGAGAAGCTGAGAGAGCAGAGATCAATACAACATTCGCTGCAAGAGCATGAGAGCATTTATCAATTCATTTCATCCCTCACAGCAACTCGAACATGGGTACTGATACAATGAGAGAATGAGTGGAATTGTAAACAGAATACATTCATGCAGTGCTCTAGTCAAGACCTTGTATGTATTGAATCAGCAACTAAAAATTTAACTATTTTAGGGCTGGCTTTGCAAAAGATTAATAACTTAAATTATTTTCGCGGATCTTAAAACCTTTGAAAATCTATTTCCGGAACTAAACAAAACCGAAATAATATTTTTCAGAACGAAACCGTAATGGAGACCAAAATATTTAAAAACCGAAACCATTACCCGAAAGTTATTTGTTTCGGTTAAGTGACCTATCCACATTCGAGCATGCTCGTGCGAGCGGCTCGGATCGATGCTATGCTCGATCGTAAGTCCTGATGTTGGCGAGCCAATTCATGAACCAACCCCACCACATACGATCGAGCATTGCATCGAGCCGAGCCGAGCCGCTCGCACGAGCATGCTCGAATGTGGATTAGGGCGTACACTTTTTTTTATTTTGTTGAAATGTTTCAATGTTGAGTCGGAATTCGAAAGATGTTTGCCTAAAAACATTTTGAGAATTTTTTCAGATTTTTTGAAAGGGGTTTAGAGGTCGCCCAAAAGGGTTTTATGGGGAAAAAAGCTCTTTTGAGGGAATGATTGCTATTTGTTTCTCAAATGGATGCATATGTATAAAATTTTGTGTGGGACTGCAATCATATCGAAAGCTTATTAATTGAACTTTACTTTGGTATACAAAAAGGGGGGTTAAAATTATTTTTCTGGTCCCCCTAGGCCAAAAAAAATCAGAAGATCATAAAAAACAAAAACAACCGCTTGATGTAAGGTTGTATTGAATTTTTTTTAAAGTGTTTGAACAGCTGTTTAAAACAGCTGTTTTAAGTTTGCCATCATATACCTCTTGACAGTTATCGAAAGCACGTGCACGTGTATTTGAGCTTGTTAAAAGATCTTGAAAACTACAAAAAGTTCAATGAAAACATTGGAAATTCAACGCTAAATAAGTTTCAAAATCATCTGTGGTACTTATCCGAGCAATTAGCCCCACTTGCATTTTTTGATGAAAGAGTTGATAAAAGAACATTACGTCGCATGGTTTAACGCTTCCAGTGGCCTCGCGACCAAAAGTGTGCAATGAAGGCATCCTTAAAGGAAAAAAATTTTAAAAAGCTCGACATTTCACATTTCATCACAGAAAACAGCAAAATTTTCTTTGAAGCAGCAAACATCGCAACAGGCTTTTTAGAGACTGATCCAGATTTGTGGCAAGAAGATAAATCTTATGTCGATGCCATAGAAAAAATAAGATGCATTCGTGTTGTCAATGACGTTGCCGAACGTGGTGTTGCAACTGCTAATGGTTACAGACATTTGACAAAAGCAGAGGACAGCTTTCAAAATTTGCTGCAAGTAGTTGAATACACCCGCAAAAATACTGCTCGAAACAAGGATAAAAAGTAAATTTCTACATGTTTTTGCAACAAATCAATTTTGTTTTTTAAGATCTTCTGAAGATAATTAAATAGTTTTTGCATAAAAAAAATGAAAAAAATTGTATAAGCTATTCATTGTCGTGGTACAAAAGCCAACCGCATACTGGTCAATCGGTCGCACACAGGTGGGTAAAAATTTAAAAGTAGCATAACTTCGTCGAAATAAAGGGTCAATGGAAATTTTTTTTTTCAATTTGCTTAAAATTGATCAAAGTTTATAACTACATACTCAGATTTAATATTTAAATGGAATATTTCAAAAAAATTTTGGTCTTTTCAAAAAATTATCAAATTTTTTTGAAAAAAAAAATTTTTTTTGGCCTAGGGGGACCAGAAAAATAATTTTAACCCCCCTTTTTGTATACCAAAGTAAAGTTCAATTAATAAGCTTTCGATATGATTGCAGTCCCACATAAAATTTTATACATATGCATCCATTTGAGAAACAAATAGCAATCATTCCCTCAAAAGAGCTTTTTTCCCCATAAAACCCTTTTGGGCGACCTCTAAACCCCTTTCAAAAAATCTGAAAAAATTCTCAAAATGTTTTTAGGCAAACATCTTTCGAATTCCGACTCAACATTTAAACATTTCAACAAAATAAAAAAAAGTGTACGCCCTAATGTGGATTAGCCACTTTACAGGCCCTGGTCTGAACCATCGATAGTATCAATAGTACCATCGGAAGCATATATTACTATATATGTCACTCTCATAGATTTTGGGCGGGAAATTTCACGCCAGTTAGAAAGAGATGTTACTCGGCAGGCAAAAAAAGAGCGAGAGAGAAATACTTTTGGTGAGTACCTAAGTGAAAAATTCTCATTTTGGTGGGTACCCAAGATCGTGGTGGGTACCCAAGACCGTGGTGGGTACCCAAGACCGTGTTGAAAAGAGCCAAAATAGAAACGGCTCCTGAGTGAAATTGTTATATAGTTATATATGATCGGAAGTAAGATTTGACAATTTCAACTAACTAGGTTGGCAAATCGCTACCAAACTTTTACAAAAAAAGCGTAATCCATTAAAATGTTATTCATAATAGAGAAGTCCTGCCATAATCTGCTAATGGAGTATAAATATCAATCATACTGAAATCAAAGCTTGTCAGATTAAACGCATGTACGAAATGTTTGCTCTACTTATAGTTCCAATTATAAAAGAAATTACTGTACAAACGTATACTTCCGCAAATTTATAGCAAAAGTAAGATTATGCAAGGGGGCGGATTTGAGAAACTTTAATATTCAATTAGCAGGAGTTTATCCATACCGATTCTACATAGCACACGTAGTTAAGTATGACCCTATAATTTTCATTTGTTTCACAAATTGGAACATATAAGACAAGCAGAATTTCTGTAAATTTTTCACGACGTAAAGTGGCGAGATGATGTAAACATTTTCTTCTTAATGGGGTTTAAGCGTTAGGGCTGGATGAGTGGTTTTTTTTCTCACACACAACGTGACATTGGTTGGAAATAGGTATTTTTAAAGCGGTATCTATCGTTCCATTTCGAAAAGTACCTCTCTGTAGCCACCAGCGTTATAGGGAATTTACATATACGTTTTAGCGCTACTCGTTTAAGCCAAAACGACCAAGTCAAAACGGGGTGTTTACATATGCACATGTCGTTTTGTCATTTTGTAATTATCTTTTGTTTGCTCAACGCGTAAAATATGAGTGAATATTTTAATTTAGAATAGAAGCAATTATTGAAATTGTGTTCGTTTTCTACATTGGTTGTGGAAACAACCTCACAATTTTTAAATTAGAAATTTCAATTACCATATGTCTTGCATTTTTATAGTGATGACACTCAGATTTTGATATTTTTAGCAGTTATAAGCAGGATTTATCTTATTTAGCTACATGTTTTAAATTAAAACAGGAAAGTTTCTCGTTTTAGTTTTGTACGATAAAACGGGAAAAATCTAAGTTGTTTTAGTGCTAAAACGGGCAAAGTTGATAAAACGCGAATAAAGTGGCATATGTAAACGGCCTATTACTTTTCCAAAGCTTAAGTAAATCTCAATGAATCAAATTTGTCCATAGTCGTTAAAAAACAATTGCTGTTTGATCGATAGTTTGATCTATAGTATTGATAATGCTGTCAATTTTTTCTGCATCTCTGTGTGCTGTAGTGACGTCTGCAGGCCACTTGGGAATCGAGACCAATACTAATTACAAATAAATTTTTACATATATATTTATATATTTAATTTTAGGAGAGCAACCTGCAGCGATGCAAACTAGTAATAGTATATCCTATACTTCCTGCTTAACTGTTGTGTTACTTTGTTTAATTTCGCAAAGTTCTTGGCATTTTTTAACCATATCAAGGATCACGTATTATATTTCCAAAAAATTTTGCAAATTGAGTTCGGCAATGAATTACATCGAAAGATGACTTCCTTGGAATTGGGAAAAGTCACTTTTAGTTCAACGCAACAAAAGCATGTAAGTAATAGATAAATCCGTGCACACTTCTAAATTTCAAATTTAGATTAGTTTTGTGAAAAACCGCTTACGATTATTTGATTAGAGTTAATTCGTAAATATATATTTCAGTCAGTTATAAGTCTAGGAAAACTACTCATACATAAATGCTGTTTGCAGATGAGCGGTGCCACGCGAGTCCGCAAATGGTAGCAGAGTGCTACTCTTTACACGAACCTACTGTAGCATGTCTCAATGTTAAGATGGAAATACCCTTAAAGGACAATTGGCACCCTGTCCTATGAGCGGTTATCAAAGACACTAGTATCATTCGAAAGAGGATGTAATATAGATTTTTATACCCGGCACACTCTGTGTCGAGGGTATATTGTGCTTGTGTGGTGGTGTGTAACACCCAGAACCATTCGAGATATATATTGTAGTTTAGCGTCTGGTATATACACGTGGTGCTTCACCAGACGTTTTTGGTTTTTGCCCCAGGGGAAGTGTGCATTCTTCCCCCAGGTACCCATCTTGCTTCATCAGTGAGTATGGCCCGAATTGGCTATCCTGGGTGGGGATGCTAAAACGTATCCCGGGGCACCGGATCCCGTGTTAACATGTTAGGTCAAGTTAACAGCGTGAATACAGCTATAACTAGTATAGCTGCAACACGCCATGCTAAGTGTAGGTCGTATGCTCAAACCGTTCACGCCGTACTACGACGACGCTACCAAATTGTGACTCCATACTCAGTCGGTCTGTTTTGGCCCTCAGTTGGCTAGGGTCCGCGGGGTTGCCAAGCCCGTAAATCATAATGATAACCCTTGCGGGAGAACCATTCGAGATAGACCATACAAAATGTATATAGAAATGATCAGCGTCAGCAGGAGATTCGATTTAGACATGTCCGTCCGTCTGTCCGTCTGTCTGTCCATCTGTTTATTTTCAGTTTTCTTATCAAAGGAGTTGAGCTATCTTGAAGAAATTTGATATGCGTGCTAACGGGGACATAAGTAAGAACAAGTTCGAGAATGAACCCGATCGGAGCATTTTTAGGGGTACCTCCAGTACAAGCGGTTGTTACGAAAAGCACAAAAACTGCTCTAAAACACAGGCCGACAAAAATACACTTTTTGTTTGGTGCGCAAGTTTTTGAAACGTATTTAGAATATTTGGACTTAGGTGATTTCAAAAATGTGGTCGGTTTTTCTCTATCAGCTCTAGTTAAAGAGATATAGGCAAAATATGTTTTTTTCGACTTTGATATACTTAACTGCCATCAACTCGGTTGCTTATTTTTATGCTTCAAATTTTTTTACAGGAGTGAGAAGCGAAAAGACAGGTCTTATAACAAATGTAAATTGTTTTCTTGGTTTGTAAGAGTTTATTGGAAATTTTCCAATTCGAAACTGAAAATGTTAGTTTCCCCCCCAAATTTTTCAACTTTGAGCCCTTTTTTACCCAATTTCCTTCGGTGCAACGCCTCCAAATTGGCATATTTTTGAAAAACACATTTAATTGACAATAAAATGGTGTATAAATATTGATAAGTTCTTGAAAATTGTTGAAGCTATTTAAGGTTTTCAAAAAAAAGGAGAGATTCGATGTGAAATTTATAAGAAAAACACAAGTTTGCTTTGCAACGTATTTAGTTACATAGTATTTAGTATTGTACATGAAGAAATTGCCTTTTAAGTGATTTTTTTGGGTGAACGTTTTTTGGGAAATCGCGCATAATTCCCCACCAATAGTCTGCCATCATACGAATGTCCCATCTCCCTTGATACCTTTTCTCCATTGTTTTAATATCCTGGTGGAAGCGTTCTCCTTGTTCTTGGCTGAGATCTCCTAGGTTATGTTGAAAGTGATCTATATGACTATGGAGGTAGTGTACTTTTATGCTCATGTTGCACCCTAAATTTTTAAAGTTCAGGAGCATTTCTTCAATTAATTCTTTGTAGTTGTCAGCCTTGTTATTTCCGAGGAAACTTTTTACTACTGCTACAAAAGATGTCCAGGCTAATTTTTCTACTTCAGTCATAGATGCTATCGATGAATCGTTCGCTAGTTGCAAAGCAAACTTGTGTTTTTCTTATAAATTTAACATCGAATCTCTTCTTTTTTTTTGAAAACCTTAAATAGCTTTAGCAATTTTCAAGAACTTATCAATATTTATACACCATTTTATTGTCAATTAAATGTGTTTTTCAAAAATATGCCAATTTGGAGGCGTTGCACCGAAGGAAATTGGGTAAAAAAGGGCTCAAAGTTGAAAAATTTGAGGGGAAAACTAACATTTTCAGCTTCGAATTGGAAAATTTCCAATAAACTCTTACAAACCAAGAAAACAATTTACATTTGTTATAAGACCTGTCTTTTCGCTTCTCACTCCTGTAAAAAAATTTGAAGTATAAAAATAAGCAACCGAGTTGATGGCAGTTAAGTATATCCAAGTCGAAAAAAACATATTTTGCCTATATCTCTTTAACTAGAGCTGATAGAGAAAAACCGACCACATTTTTGAAATCACCTGAGTCCAAATATTCTAAATCAGTTTCAAAACCGTCGGCACCAAAATCTGTGTCGGCCTGTGAAATCGAAGTTTTCCAATATATTTTATTGAAATTCAATATTTTAACGTGTTTAAATTGTCTCCTATACCCGAAATTGCAAAGGAGATTGAACGAAAGTTGGCACGTATGCTTCCCTGATAGCCATAAACATCCTACCCAAAACTTATTTCGATCGTTTCAATACACGAGTTTACAGAATTTAAGACTTTCGCGAGAGCAGAGACAAAATTATGATTTTAAGACCAAATTGGAGTCGCTGATCACGTAAATGGCATCCATTTATTTTTCCAAAGAATTGTGTTGTAGATATACCTGTTTTTTTGTTACTTTTTGCATTTTCTCAAAAAATCTCGCAAAATGGCCGCCTAAATAACATAAAATTTTATTAATCGAAAGCACAAAGTTCTCTTCTTTACAACGATTTATCATGTCTTACAATAGGCCTATTATGATGTCGATTTTAAAATCATAATGAAGCATATTATGACACTAGATTTGAGAAAGTATAAAAAAAAATTTTATTATATAATTATAATGTAGTTTTGAGGGTACCTAAAGCCATTGTCTTACGTTGATTTGCTCTAGGATTTCTCCGACTTGGAACATCACGAATTGCTGCAGGCGTTTCGGGTCCATCTGAAGCAGCGGTGGGCGAGCGCTATCCCGCGGTGCGCTGCAAACTGCGCAGTCGGCTACACACGACTTGTGCGTGAATCATGAAAACGCTCAGTCGCTCGCTGTCAGTCGTACTGAGAACTTGTTCTGCATTGTTGTTGCGAATACATAGCGAGAAAAATGTTTTATGCGAAATGGGAAGAAGAATTTTTGTTCATTGAAAATTCTTTCGGTGAGGCTCAATGTCTTATTTGTCATTTCATTGCAAACCGATGCGCTGAATATTATGTGAAAAGGCATTATTTTTCGTGCCATAAAATTTATAGCTGATAAAAGCAAAAAAAAATTTAATTAAAACCTAAAAATTTCCCACTTGGTTTCTTTTGTTAGTTATCGCTTGCCGATTGTACCTACGCAAACTTTTCTCTCAGTGCTTTTGTCGAGTTGCTACTACGCCATACGCAAGTGCGATGAGTGCAATGGTGTTGGTGCGCCCATCTCTGATCTGAAGCCACCTTAAAACGGTTTTAGATCCAGTCCGTCTAGTAATGGCAAGTCGCCGATGGGAGTTTGATGATTCGTCTGATTTTCAGGGCAAGTTTAACTCCGTTGAGAGCAGCTTGCAGTTTTAAGCGCGGAATTGAAAATGTCTATAAAGGTGCCACTTTAGCTTTGGATGTTACAAGAGCAATGTCGACTTCACTGCCTCATTGAACGCGTAGTAAACTTATCGCTGCGCACGCCTCTTCTCCTGCATCAACAAAAGTGTGGAGTTGCACCTTCTCAGCTTCTTTGAACAGCATGCTGTTCTTTCGAGGGACTGTTGCTGCTGAAATTTATGTTAGTGTTTGTTTCCATTTCGAGCACCTTTTAAACTGTTCGTCGGTTAAGCAGTCATACCAATTGATCCTAGTTCGCGAGACATTTTGCAAGAGAATTTTCATTTTGATCGTGTAGCATGCAAAAAAACCCAGGGGTCAAAGAGAGACATGAGCACTTGCAAAAGCTCCCTTTTCGTGGCAACGACCGTGTTTTCAACCACGTCTCGCTTGAGCCTCTAGAATCTGTAATGGTACCTGAAGATATCAGTATGAGGCTCCCAATACATACCTAATACTTTTTCGGTTGCGCTGATTTCTACTGGCTTCTGCGCTATTTGTTCCTCTCCGTTGACTTTCCTAGGGATCTCCGGGGCGTTGGAAGTCCACTTGCGGATGTCAAATCCGGCAGCCTGGTGGATTCTTTTCACTTCATCCGCGAGTTGCAAAGCTTCGTGAACTGAGCCGGTGCTGTCGATAAAATCGTCGACGTAATGGGCGGTTTTGATGGCCTGTACAGCACGAGGGTACTACTTTTTGAATAGATCTGCGTTCGCGTTTCGAATAAAGTGTGCAATAAATGGTGCACAGTTCAATCCGAATGTTAGCGCTTCCATTACGTATACGTCGGGGTGTTTCTGCTGCCTCTCGTCTTCACACCATAAGAAGCACTGCACATGTACATTTTCTTTTCGTACTCGTATCTGATGAAACATTTCGGCAATGTCGGCGCATAGACCGACAGAGAGCCGGTGGCACGCCGTTGAAAAGCTTTCTGACATCGCGCTTAAATCGTTGCGGCGGGGTAACCCTATTTCGTATCTGCCACCCAGGTGCTTCGATGTGGTGTCGAGAATGTGAAGTGCGTGCTCATCCACTTTTGAGTGAAACGTTTTGGGTTCCGATTCAAGCGCAAACAAATTTTTGAGGGCGATATCAATCTGATTGTTTCGTTCCTCGCAGCTGCATGTTTGTATGTTTAGGTGACTTTCTCTCTGATGCGTATTTACCCAACCTTGCACGGCCCATCCCGATCGTGTTTTTGAAGCGATCGGCTGTTGGCGTGAGCCTTCACGAATCCGCAATGGCACCGCTAGTTTTCAGTTGTCCGCTGCGATGAGAATTGTAGGTTTGGCATTTCGGCAGGTTTTTATGGACAGCCCATTCAAGTACGTATATCTTGCACTTAAATCCTGTATGTCTAAGTTCTGTTCTGTACTGTTCGAAATTCATGAAGTATGTACTGCTTCCCGTTGTGCACGTTTTCAATCTTTATGGTGACCCGTCGGCTTGCGGACTCTCGACGAACAGTATCGCTTGTCCAACGCAAACATAAAGGCTCCTTCACTCCAGCTATGAATAATTTTTCGAAAACGTCTTTCAAATTCACAAATTTAAGTTTAAAAGTTTTCAAAGTTTCGGTGGAAATCAAAACGAATATTTGCACGAAACAGTCGAACGGAAGAAAGTGAAAGCGTTGTTTTTTTTTTTTAACAAATTGACAAAATTAAGTGCAATAAAAAAATACTATATTTGAAAAAAAGGATTCAAATAAAAGAAAATACAAAAGATAATTAAAAAGAAAATTCCCTCCCTTCATTTAACTAAGTTTAAATTTGTCAAAAAATTCGGCAAATCCAAACAAAGAGATGCGTCAGTTGAACGGAAACAAGATTGATAGTGTTTAAAGTGCCTGAGAAAAGTGTTTGTCTGCTTTCTGAAACAAAGCAAACCTTACAACTAACATTTACAACTTCAACCGACAAGAGGAATATCGTGCCCAAAAGAATTAGTATGGCGATCCTGAAGAAAATGGTGAGTGATTACTGTCAGTCCTATTGTTAACAATTATTTATTATTTATATTGCAATTGGAATTTTATACATTTGTTTCTTTTGTGTTTCAATTTGAAAAAAAATATTAATATAATAATAAAATATTAAATAATAAAAAAAAAAAATAAAAAAAATTAAAAAAATTAAGTGCTACGCGCTGAATTATTTGGCGTATTCTCCGCCGGGACGCTTGCGCCGAACAAATTTGCGAGTCCTGCCGCTCAGCAATAGCGGGACATAACTAAACAAATTCATTAGGAGATAACAAAAACAAGAAGATAAAGTGAAAATATAAATCCTTCTAAAATAAGGATACCACTTACATTTTTATATACATAAATAAATCCATAACTTCATGTTTATGTACATACACCGTGCAGCTGGCTATTTCATAAGTTTTCTTCGTTCTTAGAACAAGCGTTGAAAATTACGGAAGTGATATATATATTTGGTTTGTTTTTATCTCTGTGTGAGGGCGAAGTTGGATAACGAACCATGGCTCAAAACTTTTAACAAGAGTGATCCTTTAGGATTTTTGCAGGGCGACTTGCGAAAATACGAGTTTAGTTGAAAACAGAGCCTTTTCTGGATTTAAACATTTGGTTATCATCAGAGCTGCCTACCACTACAGGCGCAATGAGATTGCATGTATCTGTAGTGATACAACAAACACATAAAATTAAAAATGCTTGAGAGTAAGAAAAAAATTGAGCGACATAGGTCCTACCTCGCCGAAAGTCTATAGCATACTAAACTCTCAACCATACAATACTACAAGCGACACTCTCTAAATTTTTTGAATTTGCTTGTAGGTATGATAAGAATATGCGGGTGCGATAGAGACAGAGAACAGTTTACATGAGTGCGACTGAAAAAGATAGAGTTTTGTCAACGACTGCTGTGGTGAACAGTTCAACAGCCCTGCAGGAAGTATGAGTAGTTAAGCTCTAGCGTTTTACTAGTTCTAATCCTACCAGCACTGGTTCTTCTTTATACCCCTGGTTATGTATTACTCTGTACAAAATTAACATTGCGTGTGGGCTAAAAATCACTAATTGTACACTTGAACTAACGCTTTTTTAGTGATTTGGGAACCAATTGGGTAAATTGGGTATAGTAAAACACTAGTTCCTTTGAAAGATTATTGACCATATTTGGTGGTTTTTTGGTTATTTTTGTTCTAAAATTTTTTGGGCCTCCAATACGCAATATTTAAAAGAGACCGAATTATTTTTCGTGTTTGTTTTATTTACAAAAATATTTGTAATATATAAAGATAGATTTTATTTTTGATTTCGGAGCACCAACGCTCTTTGCAACAACTATATAATGGCAACTCTTATTACTGACACGAAAAACACTTTTTCCATGCAATACTAGTCGGAGCTTTATACGAAGCTCTACCGCCCTTTGCACTAGTTCTTTAGTTTTGGTGAAAGTACTAGTTGCATCCGGGCAATATACCTCACGCTTGCTAGAAGGTAATAAGCATTGAGCTCTGCTGTGTTGAAAGTCAGATTGTAATGTCGATGTGTGAGTTCATATATACACAAATCGTGGTGAAAGTCAGTTTATTTTATGTGAATGTGTTAACTGTGGGCAAAGTCGGATTGTGAATGGGCAAAGTCGGTTTATACAAGCTCCCCTCACCCGTCTTAGTGATTTTGGGAAGTGTCGCTTGTAGTATTGTATGCTCTCAACGCACTCTAACTGAGTCAAAACTAAAAATTTTACGAAAAAAGGATTTAAAATTCAAAACAGAGCGACACATGTCTCCCCGCTTTAATTTCGATCGTCTTTTATACTTTTTCATCTCCCGCTCACAGTTTCTATGCGTGTGAAAAACTGCTCTCTTTTCAGCGATGCCATAACTTACAACAGCAAAAATCTTCATTTTTTTATAAAAGTGAATCAAAGAAAGATCTAAGCATGAACAAATCTTTTCACTGAAATAATTGCTAGTAAAAAACACAAAATTTATGTATATATTTTAGGGTGGGTCGTTCTTATATGAAAAAAAAAAAAGTTGTATGATCGCGTTGGAATAGTAAAATTATGTTTCCTTATGTATAAAAAATAATTTTGTGTAAAAAAAAATTCAAAATAAGTTGCATCTTCATACCGCGCAAGCGGATTGAAAGTTGGAAAAAAAAATTTATATGAGATTTTTCCGACTTCAATGATAAAATTTAGAATTTCTCAGCTTTAATCTCATTTTGCAAATACATTATGTTCCCAGATATTTTTGGTCATAAAACTATCTTTCAAAGGAAAGCAACGAAACTACGATCGACCAAAATTTTACGGAGATATGGTCGAAGAAACTCAGACCTGAGGAAATTGCTCCAAGACATGCCAAAAATGTGTTCGAACCTATCAATTGTGTAACCATTTGGAAGAAGGCATATTGTCATTTCAAAAAAATCTTCCTTGAATAAAATCGGTTATTTCATAAGGTTGTTATAACAATTTATATATTTATCTATTTATCGGTTTCATTTCAGAACGTGCCCTGAAAAAAAAGTCCATGAAAGTTTAAAATCCTTCTACTTGAGCTCGAACAGGGAAAAACAACGCTCAATTACGTTTATAGATTTTTTAAATCGGTTCACAGAAACCAAAGTTACACGGCTTTGAAATTGGACAATTTATTATTTTTTAAATCTTGTGTTAGTTAAAAAAAAATGCCGAAAAGTATGCTACATATTTTTTTTTGATTCGATAATGAGCTCATGTTTGGGAAAAATATATAGCAAAGTCATACCCGACAAACTCTGTGTCGAGGGTATCTGGCATTTTTTCGTCCGTACTCGAGATAGACCTTACAAAAATTTATATATGTATATATAAAAATATATTCAACTCTTTGAGCCACCAACTCCGCAATATCTAAAACTAACGGTTCTTTGCTAGTATTAATGCTAACTTTAAGTTGTATTCTTTTCCACTCATAGCACTTCATAACATCTTCGTAAGTCGGCAATACGTTGTCTTTAAGGTCTTCTACGCTCCCAAATATAGGACACTTATAACGCTGACTTCTTCTCTCCATCGAAAGCTTTTATTATGTAAAGAAAATGTATTGAAAATCTATTAAACGTGGTGAAGCAGCGTACTGTCAAAAAAATCTGGCACACTAGGAGTAAACTAAAAAAAACCGCAAATTGAATATATGGATTTTTCTGGTGATACTAACCATTTCTATATAAATTTTTGTAAAGTCTATCTCGAGTACGGACGAAAAAATGCCATATACCCTTGACACAGAGTTTGTCGGGTATGACTTTGCTATATATTTTTCCCAAACATGAGCTCATTATCAAATCAAAAAAAAATATGTAGCATACTTTTCGGCATTTTTTTTTAACTAACACAAGATTTAAAAAATAATAAATGGTCCAATTTCAAAGCCGTGTAACTTTGGTTTCTGTGAACCGATTTAAAAAATCTATAAACGTAATTGAGCGTTGTTTTTTCCTGTTCGAGCTCAAGTAGAAGGATTTTAAACTTTCATGGACTTTTTTTTCAGGGCACGTTCTGAAATGAAACCGATAAATAGATAAATATATAAATTGTTATAACAACCTTATGAAATAACCGATTTTATTCAAGGAAGATTTTTTTGAAATGACAATATGCCTTCTTCCAAATGGTTACACAATTGATAGGTTCGAACACATTTTTGGCATGTCTTGGAGCAATTTCCTCAGGTCTGAGTTTCTTCGACCATATCTCCGTAAAATTTTGGTCGATCGTAGTTTCGTTGCTTTCCTTTGAAAGATAGTTTTATGACCAAAAATATCTGGGAACATAATGTATTTGCAAAATGAGATTAAAGCTGAGAAATTCTAAATTTTATCATTGAAGTCGGAAAAATCTCATATAAATTTTTTTTTCCAACTTTCAATCCGCTTGCGCGGTATGAAGATGCAACTTATTTTGAATTTTTTTTTACACAAAATTATTTTTTATACATAAGGAAACATAATTTTACTATTCCAACGCGATCATACAACTTTCGTAAAAACGACCCAGCCTAATATATATGTATATTAGGCTATATTATTAGCCCCAACCATTTATTCGATAAAAAAAAACTCAGAAAAATCTTCACTTTGAAGATAAATCTTCACTTTTGGCAACGCTGTCTCTTTTACGCTCATTCACACTTGGAGCTAACACTTTGGGCACCTCTAGTTATAATCTACCGTTGTAGTTGAACTCAATTCGTAAGTCGAACGGCAAAGACGGTTTAGGTTGCTTGGACAAAGTCAATATTAAGAATGGACGTTTTTAACGTAATTTGTTGATCCTTCTTTGAAAAAGTCTTAATCCTTGTAGTAATAAAACTACATCTGTACGATGGAAAGTGTGAAAAACGAAAGCAAAGCTAACGCGGAACCTTCCAGGTTTTAAAAGGATGGTAAACATCAACCGAATTAGCAAAAGCTCGTATTCATAAAATCTACCGTCTAAGACGCGAGGAAAAAAAATAAATAAATAAATCGGTTTGAATTGTTTTGTTAAAACAAATCGATTTGGAAAAAAATATATAACATTCGTGTTGAATTATTTTCTAAATTAAAGTATTCGTTTCGAAGGAAATATAATATCTTTCTTCCCTCTCTTATCTCTTATAGGTATTTTGACTCGTTCTTAGAACATGAATCAAATTTTGGACCTTTCACTGAGCCAAGCAGTTGCACAAATACAGTGAAAGTTTTTCATTTCTTCGCTGCCATAGTCGTGGAGGAAAATACCATTAGTAAAGGGGGCGTGAAATGAAAGACGAAAAGCAAAGTATTAATGCACGCTCGGTACGCAGTGAAAGCCGACCAAAACCTCAAGTGAAGTTAATATGAAGCTCTTAAAGTTCTTTTTGTTTTCTCAATGCAATTTTTATTAAATAATCATTCATTAAAAATCATTCCTTATCTTCATCCCAATGACTTCAATAGCGATAAGTCAACTCCAGCTCTAGCCCAATGTTTACATATTGCGTGCGTCAAATGTGCGTCATTTCATACAAACCACCAAAAAATTCCAAAGACTTCAATGTGCGTCATTTCATACAAACCACCAAAAATTTCCAAAGACTTCAATGTGCGTCATTTCATACAAACCACCAAAAATTTCCAAAGACTTCAATGTGCGTCTTTTTCCGATTTTCCATACAAAAAAAGTTGCACACCCTGAACGAACTTATCCCCCCTACTTATTTATAAATTTTATTCCAAGTATTACACGTAAATGTATTCATTTCCCGTCCGTTTTGATCAGATTAAAAATTTGATCATCTAATTAATTGACCACAACTTCCAACCATAGCTGATAAAAAAAGGAGGCATCCGGTCGAGCGTGCGAAACTATTATAAAAGATTTCTTACAATGATAACGATAATTTATTGTCTTTAGATTCTACTCACTCTTATTTAAATTCCAAAATTTTAAATATCACTACAAACAACACTTAAAGTTCTGAATTGAATTTGTCTGTGTTGCATTTTAAATGCACTAAAAAATCTTAATTGTAGGAAAGGGGTTTCTATTCAACTTTTACAATTAAAATTCTAAACACCATATTATCATGTTAGTACAAATTTTGGCTGTTCTGCATTTAAAATACACCAAATTTTCTTAATTAAATCAAGAAAAAAGATAGAAAGAAAGAAAGAAAGAAAAAAGGGCTTCAATCGAACTTGAAAGGTGAGTTTTGCGACCAATTTTCTTACCCAAAATGCTACGACTGTTTATACCCGCTCTGATTTTGCGGCACATTTTCTTGCGGCACAGTTTCTTACCCAAAGTGCTCCGACAGCTTTTGCTATCACTGCTTTTGCGGGCACATTTTCTTGCGGCACATTTTCTTACCCAAATTGCTCCGTCTACTTTTGCTGTCACTAATTTGGCGGCACATTTTCTTGCGGCGAATTTTTTGCGGCACCTTGCGGCATATTTTGCGGCACATTTATTTTGCACCAGAAACCCCATATTATACCTACTCTTATATAGGTCAAATAATAACTTCTACACTGAAACCTTTCTTTTGTGTCACCTAAAAATAACTCAAGTATAATCTCAATATTGTTCATAACGTGACCCACATTTGTGACAACCGTGATTCGAACACCATACGACTTACTCGTACTACCTCCATTTTTGAAAGCAATTCTCAATAGAGTAGAACTCACTAACAGTGCATCCTTCGATCAATTAATATTCCCAAACCAAATTCGTCTCTGAACCCATTCAGAAACCTTGTGCTGGGTTCTTGGGATTGGAATTACGCCAAGCCAAAAAGCGTGTGAATTAACCCCGTAGTCACCATCTTATCTTCAATTTCAGTTTACGCACTTGTGCCCCTTTACTCATTTTTGTGTTATTTTCGCCAATAGCGGTGTTTGACTGTTCATTTTATTTCGACTAACCCTTGCCGATCCTACTTTCAACTGATCTGCACCCATGGATCAAATATAGGAAGTGACGTGACTCCCCTTATTTAACTGAAAGGGGTAAGATAAAACTGAGTGCCAGTTGGCTTAAATTGGAATCACTGAGTAGATTTTACTTCGACCGCCACACCGCTCAGCTCTCTATGTGCAAACTCCATTATTTGAACCAAAACTCATAACATAGACATTTGACAAATAGTAAGAGAACTCTTCACGCATTAACCCTCAAAACCCCAAAGCTTTGACCCAAATGAGTACGCATTTTATGTACCCAAATTAGGACAACTTATTCCCTATTTGATCTTTCAAATACAAACCCAACTTACTATTCTTTCTTACTACAACTGCTTTTGACGCATGCCCTCTTCTAACTTGTAACAATTTATAAGTTACTTGCATTTTTGCACCCAATGTACTCTTAACCCACACCTAGGTGTTACACTAATTCTCTTTTTTCGATGGTTTCTTTACAGATCCCTATTTTGCCAGCGTGGAAAACTCACCGCCGGACCGGTTGATTCTATCAGGAGTCGCAGACCCTGAAACCATTGCAGTACCTGCAAGGCCAGCGGGATGTCTACGATGGCAACCCATTCTATTTAAGAGTAAATTAAGAAACTGAATTGTAACTCAAAATGAAATGTAATTTTTCACTCAAATTGTTGTTTCACACATTAGTCGTGAAATGTACTCAAACCCTTGTGAGAAGAAAAAAGATACAATAAGAAAAATCGAAAAGGGCTCAGTTGTTGTCCGAGACCCTAAGCGCATTGCCGCACCCGATAATCGTTTGTTTTATTTTCAAAGAGTTAAGGCAGTTTATGAAATTCGCTTAAATAAAAGCCCAAAGTCTTTTCAGACTTAAAGCTTCGTGCAAAAAAGTTGCAGTTGCAGTTAACATGAAGGACGCTACGCGGCGTATGCGGATAAAACGGATTGGAACCCTTAGAAAGGGCTAAAAGTAGAGAAAAATATAACTTTTTTTTACGTTCAAAGTTGCAAAAAGACTTAAAGGATTGTGCAAAAAAGTTGCAATTGATGGTTATGTATTAGCCTAAAATTATACGGGTAAGGTAAGATAACAGATTGGCTGATAAGTCCCCGGTCTAACAAGGAAAAACACATTTTTTTGTCAAAATTCGTTTTTATTATTCAACATAGATCCCTTCAAGAGCGATACAACGATTATAACGACCTTCCAATTTTTTTATACCATTTTGGTAGTACTCCTTCGGTTTTGCCTCAAAATAGGCCTCAGTTTCGGCGATCACCTCTTCATTGCAGCCAAATTTTTTCCCTGCGAGCATCCTTTTGAGGTCTGCGAACAAGAAAAAGTCGCTGGGGGCCAGATCTGGAGAATACGGTGGGTGGGGAAGCAATTCGAAGCCTAATTCATGAATTTTTGCCATCGTTCTCAGTGTCTTGTGGCACGGTGCGTTGTCTTGGTGGAACAACACTTTTTTCTTCTTCATATGGGGCCGTTTTGCCGCGATTTCGACCTTCAAACGCTCCAATAACGACATATAATAGTCACTGTTGATGGTTTTTCCCTTCTCAAGATAATCGATAAAAATTATTCCATGCCCATCCCAAAAAACAGAGGCCATTACTTTGCCAGCGGACTTTTGAGTCTTTCCACGCTTCGGAGACGGTTCACCGATCGCTGTCCACTCAGCCGACTGTCGATTGGACTCAGGAGTGTAGTGATAGAGCCATGTTTCATCCATTGTCACATATCGACGCAAAAACTCGGGTGTATTGCGAGTTAACAGCTGCAAACACCGCTCAGAATCATCAACACGTTGTTCTTTTTGGTCAAATGTGAGCTCGCGCGGCACCCATTTTGCACAGAGCTTTTTCATATCCAAATATTGATGAATGATATGACCAACACGTTCCTTTGATATCTTTAAGGCCTCTGCTATCTCGATCAACTTCATTTTACGGTCATTCAAAATCATTTTGTGAATTTTTTTGATGTTTTCGTCGGTAACCACCTCTTTCGGGCGTCCACTGCGTTCACCGTCCTCCGTGCTCATTTCACCACGCTTGAATTTTGCATACCAATCAATTATTTTTGATTTTCCTGGGGCAGAGTCCGGAAACTCATTATCAAGCCAAGTTTTTGCTTCCACTGTATTCTTTCCCTTCAGAAAACAGTATTTTATCAAAACACGAAAATCCTTTTTTTCCATTTTTTTCACAATAACAAAAGTTGCTTCACAAAAGACGCTCTATCTCACAAACTAATTGACTTACAGACGTCAAATTTTGACACGAATCATTTAAAGGTTGCCACTATATAAAAATAATATGCATTTAATACTAGCGACGCCATCTATGTGTCAGACCGGGGACTTATCAGCCAACCTGTTACTGTCTTTAGTGCATTTGCGGCCCAGATAATTTTCTTCAGTGTTAAAAAACGCACACTTATCTTGGTGTAATTTGAGATTTGTTTTTCTGTTTTTAGTTTCGAAAGTTTCTTTGCGAAGAGTTTTCATCATGTGACTCTCTGAAAATTCCGTCAGAATCAAGACATCGAAGAAGATGAAAGTATTATACATATGTTTCTAATCCGGAAAACGCAAGCGCCATCATTCTTTGGAACGAGTTCGGCGCCACCTTTACACTTAAAAAATTCCGTCGTAGAATCTATGATATCCGACGTAGTATCTATTATATCCGCAATTGAAATAGGTCCAATTACAAGATATCATAGATTCTACAACAGCTTTGCAGTAGTTTCTACGATGAGGAATGTCATTGATTTAAACGATATATAATCTAGATTTAACGATATTCCATCGTGGGAGCTATCATATACCATCTTAAGAACTATGATGTCATTTCATAGTAACTACGATACAAAATCATAGGAATTATATCATAGGAGCTACGATAACGCATCAGAGGAACTACGGTATCAAATCTTGAAGTACTTTTCCATTTTTTTACGTGTTTCTTTTGTGGCGCTTTACTTACTGCATATCTCAGTACACAGAGAAAACGATACCACATAAAATGAAAGAAAAACAATAAGATTTCTCTATGACTTTTTTCCAGGAAGTTTGTCTTATTCAAACCATAGAGAAAAACTTATCGTTTATATAAACGAAAAATTTAACAAAAAGTTAAGAAGATAACTTCTTAATTGTGATATGAATTCTTGTAAAAACCAGTTCGGCGGGTTCGATCCCTGCTCCAGCGAGCGTATTAAGCTCGGCGAAGAGTTATTTTTACAGATTGAATGGCTCGTGGAATCTACAATTCGCTACAATAGAAACTGATAATTGCATCGTAGATTCTATGATATTTCCATCGTAAAATCTATGATTAACATGATTCTTCCACAGTAGAAACTATTGGATTTACAGTACAACTTATTGTATATTACGTAGATTCTGTTATATTTTTCTATGTCTTCCTATCGTAAAAACGACGACGCAAAAATTTTTCAGTGTAGGCCAAATGGAAGTCCTGTAAAACGAAACGATCCTCCATCTGTAGAGAAGGCAGTAGTATCGCGCGATTTCTCTTCCAATTCGATTTGGTGGCTGATCCAAAATACTTTCCATTCGAGAATATTTTGTTGACCTGACCGAAATTGGGCAAAATTACGCACAACGTCGCAACTCCATACATTTCTTGGCCAAATATAGAAGGAGTTGCTCTGGAGTAATGAAATTTGGCACGGACTCTGATTTCGATGAGATTAAGAAATTTTTAAAAAAATTGGAAAAATTTACTTCCTGCATATCTGCGTAGAGCCCATGAAGTTATAATAATTTCTGACCTACAATGCCCCATTAGCGCTTTTTGACTTGAAATAGCCCTGTTAAGGCGCATTTACACATTTGAAAATTTTGTCAAAACCTCTCTCAAAACAATCGTCAAAAAGTCTAATATGCCTGCCACGCGTAGATCGAAATTGCTCCATTTCAAAAAAATTCAGAACAAATCTGACATTTGAAATTGAGGCAATTTAAATTTTGTTCTGAAATTTTTCACTTTCGATTTACGTGTGGCAAGCATATAAACGACAAAAAAATTTGACATCAACCTCGCTTCTTGATTTTGAAGAGAATTATCTTAAAAAAAATTTTTGAAATAAGGTCTGTTTCCGTACTGCACGAAACTGCCCACAACTGGCAAATTTTTTCAAAAATGTATGAAAATTGGGCAAAATTTGACAGTTTTGGGCAGTTTCGTGCGGGAACATACCTATAGTGTAAACCCAAAAAGTTGTCAAAAAGAGAAAATTGATAGTCCTTCACAAAAGAATAGACATGCTCATTTTATTTTGACATATTATCAAAATTTCAAGATATGTAAATATAGTCAGATATATAAATATAGTTAAAATTTGACCTGACCACCATTCTTGAAATTCGCAAAAATTTGATTTTCACTATTTTGATTCGAGTCTTTTGCACACAGTTCGAAAATATCTGCCAAGTATTTCAAAGTATCACCCAATAACACTTATTTAAAGAGAAAAAAAAATAACACTCAATGGTCGACAGAAATTTTTTTTATCTTTCCTTACTTGTTTTTGTTCAGAGAGAAACCTTTAATTTGTAAACATCGAAGTTCTTCTCACTAAGAGCCTATACTGAGATATGCAGTAAGTAAAGCGCCCATAAGAAATACGTGAAAAAAAAAAATGGAAAAGTACTTCGACGTAAATACTTTACTTTCGCTTATACTGAGATGTCAAGTAATCATGTGCGCAGGGTTGCATGCGACTTTCCTGGTTTACTTCGCCATAGAAATGAACATGTCCATTTTTTATGCGAAGAAAATGCCAGGACAGCTGATTGCGGCACATTTTTCAAAGTAAATACTGACACCGACTTCGAAGGTGTCAAAGAGTATAGAACAACAAGAGATGTCATTTTATATATTTTGAAATTCACCCGGACCAGCAGCGAGAGGAAGCTAACTCGAACCTTCTTCAAACACGCTTTTTTGTGTTCGATCCGGTCGAGCACACGAAAATCGCGTTTGACGCAACCTTTGGTTCGTTTTGGCTTTGTCAATAAACGGGAGTTATAAATCTGTATGCATGCATATATTTGTAGGAGGTTGTGTGTATGTCTAGCGTTTTCAAAGCAGTAAAGTCAAGAAAATTTCTATTTTCTGATTCTCTTGTTCGGTTTCGTATATGCGTGATGAGTGTAGCAAACGAGCCAAAGTGCTTTATACGATGTCGTGCTTCTCTTCGAGTAGCGCACATTTTTTACATTTTTTTATATGGGTAAAACGAGAAATTTGTTTAGGTCTATCCGAACTCTATGCGCCTTACGCATGAAACGATATATCGGTCATGAGTTTTGTTCTTTAAAGAAAAAATTTTATGTTCTTATAATAAAATATCTATAGTTTAATTGTTCGAATATTTTAATAAAATTGAATGTATTTTTTGTCTAAAAACCGTTTAGCGTCAAATATTTAATCACGTTAAATTTGGTTATAATCGTCATGAAAATATACAATATATCTTAAAACTACTTCTTTAAAGTGGTTGAAATGAACTCACGTCGTTGTCATGCATATCATGCACACACTCTACGCACAAACATGCGTCGGTCTGTTTTGAAAAATAAAAGTGCGTAGCTTAACTTGTAAGTTGGTAGCAAGTGCCACCTCACCTGTTATTTTGATTTTATAAAAAATAAATTATGCGTAAAAGTCAATTTTTTTACTTTCAGGATACTTAGAGTTGTTTTCTAAGCACAATTGCGTCCATTGGGCTATTCAATGCAGATTAAGTAATGTCCTCCAGATCCATAGCAAGAATTAAAATGTTAAAATTTTACGATTAAAACCGAAGTCGATTATGGTGTTTAGAGTTCAGTATGTAGGATTATAACAAAAGTAGCTGAGTGTTGATTTTGTTGGCTTAGGCAGTATGTGGTAGAATATTTAAAAGGTCCTTACAAGGTTTTTTTTTTTTTTTTTTTTTTTTGCTGGATCGCATGGAGGTTGGGAATCTTCAAAAGATACGACTTCTCCAAGTTCAGCCGCATGCACGATTCACTGCCCATTCTTATGACAGTGCCTACGTACTAAACCCTACCCCCTTCAGCTCTTCAACCATTCTCCCCACAGAATTGCGCTCACTATTTCTTCGTGGGGCTGGTGGCACTCTTGCCTTCTTTCACAAATGCTGATGCACCACCTACAGTGTTCGGTTCTATTTACTTTTCAGTATGCGAAGTTTTTTCGTAGCAGGCTCGTGAAGAGAGTTTTCTTTTTTTTCTAAATCTTTTTTTTGCATAAGCCAGCGACAGTGCTTTCGTATCAATACTTTCAGCAGCACTTCTAATATCGTTAGGCGGTGCTCCAAGCAAGCATTATTTTCTGCAAACCAATCTTTGGTTTCGGCTACGCATTTTTCCTTTATTAATTTTAATAAACCTATTCTCCAACAGTTTTCGTCGAATTCCTTTTGAAAAATTTCAAAATGTTTTTGGCATACTTTAAAAAACTCTTCACTTGGATTTTGGAGAAGCATATTTTCATCCAGATAATTTTTTAGCTCAATAAACTCTTCTGAAATGTTGAGCTGGCTATTTTGAATTTTTTTTAAATATTCATCGCATTGGTCACATTCCAATTTCCTAAAAGCTTTGGTACTTAAGGAATACCCAGAGAAGTATCTTTCAGCGGCACTCTTCGCAAAGTTTTGAATGTGGCTTTCATCATTTTCATCTATTGTGGACGCTGTTAAATATTCCATAGTGCAGCCCGCGTCTTGCGATTTTCCACTCTTGAAGTCCGTTATATTCCAATCTAGATCAATTTCTTCACATTCCTCTTCGGCGCAATTTTTGTTCTTTACAAAGTTCTGTCGCACTATTCTCATCGACATCAATCTTGCTGTTAAATATTGAACTTCTCTGGCCGATGGGTTGGAGTTGTTGCCGAGCTTTGACCTTAAAGCTGCAAACAGGTTTTCGATGCAATCCTGATTAAAACGGCCTGGCATAACGAAAGTGACCTCAGGCAATTCCAAGAGCTCTCTGGACAAGGCTATTACAGCTTGCAGTTCATTTTTGAGTCCTAAGATGCATCGCAATGAGGGCGCATTAATTGGTTGTAATGTTTTAAGGAATTCAATACTCTCCAACATTTTTTCAATTTTTCCATTTGTTTTCGTAATGGGGTGTTTGTTAGGATTGCTGGTGTTAAAATTTTTACTGTCACAGCGATCGAAGCAATCATTCATGTTATTGATGAAGTTTCCGGTCGCCATAGCATTTTTTTGATTTGCAGCATTTTTGAAGAGATCGTTTTTCGCATAAAACAATATTCCTGCTGCGACAGTATGGCTGAAAATCTGTACCGCTAGGTAAACACTCATTTTTTCGAAAAATTTCGGATTAATGTGCTTTGAAGTTAATTTAGGCGCCATTCGTATATTTTGCATGGAATCCAATTTATAAAATTCTTGTACAACTTTCCAGCTTGCAATACCATCTTTGGTTTTAATGTCGTATTTCATGAGTGCGTTGCGAACATTTTTTATGAGGTGGCAATAATCTTCAAATATATAGATTTTTTGGCTCTCTAAGAAGAAAAAGTTGTCGCCTTCTCTTTGTTTTAATTTATTAAGGCAACTCACATTGTTGGACCCCTGGTCTGATACGACACCTCTTACTATGAGACCACTTTTCGTCAACGTTTTTATATTTTTCTTCAGTAGAATAGAAAGTCGGGTGCCACTTACAACTTTCTCCGAAAGATAAAAACTCAATGTTAGCTTCCACCCATTAAAAATTCCTTTCACAAGGAAAAAGAGAAACTTTGACGCAATCTTTGGATTCCTTTCGCCATGTCCGAAGTCCTCAAATCCGTCTACGCTGTCGGTGCGTTCATTCCACTCTAGCTCTTTTCTTCCAACCATCTCGTCAAAAACTATAACGCAGTTGCGGTCAAGGGGCTTTAAGTTGGCAATAAATACATTTAAATTGGTTATCGTTGTGGGATTCAGTCCTGGAGACAAGTGTTTTACAGGACTCCAACGGTACAAACTGCTAGGAGATGGCAAATGGAGCTTTAAATCTTCTCGCATAAAGTTGTATGCTCGGCTTGAAACATAATTCAAGTTCAATAAAATATTTCTGTGTTCTTTTTTGCAATGAGCGCTTCCGTGTCGAGTCAGAACATTAATGAATAACTCCTGGTCACTTTTTTTATCGGTTGATGTGTTAATAGCGCTAGCAGCTTTAAGATCTGAGATTTTTTGCTTCATTTTTTTTTCATTTTCCTTATAAAATCTAATTTTTTTCTCCAGTTGAAAACATTTGTTTCTATAAAATCTTTCGTTTCTGCAGAATTTCAAGCAGTTGGAACATTCTGCCTCATCTTGCACAACCTTCTCTAAAAAGGCATTTCGGTCAGCATATCCCGAAAAACCTCCTCCTCCACCCTCATTCGAATTTTCTTCTAAAGCATCTCCCGTAGCTATGTTTCCCTCTGACTGCAGTTCCAGATTTGGGATGGCAGTTTTTAGCAATCTTCCATTGCTTATCATTTGCTTTTCAAAATGTTTTGTACAAATAAACTTTTGCAAACATTTTTTTGAAGAATCTTTTAACGTACACACCTGAAGCCACTTCTCTAAGCTTTCGCGATCTTTCGGGAACCTAAACAACGTACCTGGAGGCCTTGTTGTTTTGCATCCAAGAATGCTACACATTCGTTCATTCAATCGCAGGCTTCCTACATATGACGGCGCAATATCCAGATTTCCTAATAATAAATGCAATTTTTAATGAAACGACCTAATGTATACAGACAGATATATGGGTAGATAGGCGGACAGACGAATGGCCATGGCTAACTCAAAATTTCTGTTGACGCTAATCACTTCTGTATGTTACATATTTTATATGGTCCATCATGAACATTACCATTTGTTTCACAATTGCAATACTACTTTAAACGGAAGGTGCATCAGATATAACAATTTTTAAAACAACCTTTCGCTCAATAGATTTTTTTATACCCGATACACCTGGAGCGTGGGGTATATTAAAGTGCATCCCTAGCCCCAAAATCTTTTGGATTTTTATAAGTTATTGGAATCATATCTATGTACACTCACCAAGCATAAGAGTAGGACGAGCACCTTGTTTTAACCGCAGATCTCCTCTATCATTTTTTGCGAAATGACGACTGCACACTCTTGTTGTTGTTTTAACTGTTTCTGGCTGAATTTCTAAATTTTTGCACCAAGCGTCAATATCGCATTCAGGGATTCTATAAAGTTGAATGTCGGCAGAATCTTTGCCAACACATCCTGGCACAACACATTTAATTATATATTCTTTTGCCATTTTTGAATATGTGTAATAAATTTCACTTTTGTCACTTCACAATATTTATTTGCATTCGCATTCGACGCGTGTCTTATTTTGAATAAGCCTTCGTTTTCAGCGAAATTCTTCTTCTTCATTACATTTTCCTTTTGTCTAACCTTTCCTATGTAAAAAAAAAGTTTAAACGGAAAGTAGTTTCCCGCCAAAGTTTACAATGAGAATCAAAACAAATCAAGAATCAAAACAAATCAAATCAATTGGGAAGTCCGAAGACACATTTGTATTTTGTTTTGATTCTTGATTTGTTTTGATTCTCATTGTAAACTTTGGCGGGAAACTACTTTCCGTTTAAACTTTTTTTTTACATAGGAAAGGTTAGACAAAAGGAAAATGTAATGAAGAAGAAGAATTTCGCTGAAAACGAAGGCTTATTCAAAATAAGACACGCGTCGAATGCGAATGCAAATAAATATTGTGAAGTGACAAAAGTGAAATTTATTACACATATTCAAAAATGGCAAAAGAATATATAATTAAATGTGTTGTGCCAGGATGTGTTGGCAAAGATTCTGCCGACATTCAACTTTATAGAATCCCTGAATGCGATATTGACGCTTGGTGCAAAAATTTAGAAATTCAGCCAGAAACAGTTAAAACAACAACAAGAGTGTGCAGTCGTCATTTCGCAAAAAATGATAGAGGAGATCTGCGGTTAAAACAAGGTGCTCGTCCTACTCTCATGCTTGGTGAGTGTACATAGATATGATTCCAATAACTTATAAAAATCCAAAAGATTTTGGGGCTAGGGATGCACTTTAATATACCCCACGCTCCAGGTGTATCGGGTATAAAAAAATCTATTGAGCGAAA
The DNA here is from genome assembly GCA_020466095.1 of Chlorops oryzae. Taxonomy (NCBI): domain Eukaryota; kingdom Metazoa; phylum Arthropoda; class Insecta; order Diptera; family Chloropidae; genus Chlorops; species Chlorops oryzae. Next base: position 93,370,600 of record CM035806.1, read on the forward strand.
GGTTGTTTTAAAAATTGTTATATCTGATGCACCTTCCGTTTAAAGTAGTATTGCAATTGTGAAACAAATGGTAATGTTCATGATGGACCATATAAAATATGTAACATACAGAAGTGATTAGCGTCAACAGAAATTTTGAGTTAGCCATGGCCATTCGTCTGTCCGCCTATCTACCCATATATCTGTCTGTATACATTAGGTCGTTTCATTAAAAATTGCATTTATTATTAGGAAATCTGGATATTGCGCCGTCATATGTAGGAAGCCTGCGATTGAATGAACGAATGTGTAGCATTCTTGGATGCAAAACAACAAGGCCTCCAGGTACGTTGTTTAGGTTCCCGAAAGATCGCGAAAGCTTAGAGAAGTGGCTTCAGGTGTGTACGTTAAAAGATTCTTCAAAAAAATGTTTGCAAAAGTTTATTTGTACAAAACATTTTGAAAAGCAAATGATAAGCAATGGAAGATTGCTAAAAACTGCCATCCCAAATCTGGAACTGCAGTCAGAGGGAAACATAGCTACGGGAGATGCTTTAGAAGAAAATTCGAATGAGGGTGGAGGAGGAGGTTTTTCGGGATATGCTGACCGAAATGCCTTTTTAGAGAAGGTTGTGCAAGATGAGGCAGAATGTTCCAACTGCTTGAAATTCTGCAGAAACGAAAGATTTTATAGAAACAAATGTTTTCAACTGGAGAAAAAAATTAGATTTTATAAGGAAAATGAAAAAAAAATGAAGCAAAAAATCTCAGATCTTAAAGCTGCTAGCGCTATTAACACATCAACCGATAAAAAAAGTGACCAGGAGTTATTCATTAATGTTCTGACTCGACACGGAAGCGCTCATTGCAAAAAAGAACACAGAAATATTTTATTGAACTTGAATTATGTTTCAAGCCGAGCATACAACTTTATGCGAGAAGATTTAAAGCTCCATTTGCCATCTCCTAGCAGTTTGTACCGTTGGAGTCCTGTAAAACACTTGTCTCCAGGACTGAATCCCACAACGATAACCAATTTAAATGTATTTATTGCCAACTTAAAGCCCCTTGACCGCAACTGCGTTATAGTTTTTGACGAGATGGTTGGAAGAAAAGAGCTAGAGTGGAATGAACGCACCGACAGCGTAGACGGATTTGAGGACTTCGGACATGGCGAAAGGAATCCAAAGATTGCGTCAAAGTTTCTCTTTTTCCTTGTGAAAGGAATTTTTAATGGGTGGAAGCTAACATTGAGTTTTTATCTTTCGGAGAAAGTTGTAAGTGGCACCCGACTTTCTATTCTACTGAAGAAAAATATAAAAACGTTGACGAAAAGTGGTCTCATAGTAAGAGGTGTCGTATCAGACCAGGGGTCCAACAATGTGAGTTGCCTTAATAAATTAAAACAAAGAGAAGGCGACAACTTTTTCTTCTTAGAGAGCCAAAAAATCTATATATTTGAAGATTATTGCCACCTCATAAAAAATGTTCGCAACGCACTCATGAAATACGACATTAAAACCAAAGATGGTATTGCAAGCTGGAAAGTTGTACAAGAATTTTATAAATTGGATTCCATGCAAAATATACGAATGGCGCCTAAATTAACTTCAAAGCACATTAATCCGAAATTTTTCGAAAAAATGAGTGTTTACCTAGCGGTACAGATTTTCAGCCATACTGTCGCAGCAGGAATATTGTTTTATGCGAAAAACGATCTCTTCAAAAATGCTGCAAATCAAAAAAATGCTATGGCGACCGGAAACTTCATCAATAACATGAATGATTGCTTCGATCGCTGTGACAGTAAAAATTTTAACACCAGCAATCCTAACAAACACCCCATTACGAAAACAAATGGAAAAATTGAAAAAATGTTGGAGAGTATTGAATTCCTTAAAACATTACAACCAATTAATGCGCCCTCATTGCGATGCATCTTAGGACTCAAAAATGAACTGCAAGCTGTAATAGCCTTGTCCAGAGAGCTCTTGGAATTGCCTGAGGTCACTTTCGTTATGCCAGGCCGTTTTAATCAGGATTGCATCGAAAACCTGTTTGCAGCTTTAAGGTCAAAGCTCGGCAACAACTCCAACCCATCGGCCAGAGAAGTTCAATATTTAACAGCAAGATTGATGTCGATGAGAATAGTGCGACAGAACTTTGTAAAGAACAAAAATTGCGCCGAAGAGGAATGTGAAGAAATTGATCTAGATTGGAATATAACGGACTTCAAGAGTGGAAAATCGCAAGACGCGGGCTGCACTATGGAATATTTAACAGCGTCCACAATAGATGAAAATGATGAAAGCCACATTCAAAACTTTGCGAAGAGTGCCGCTGAAAGATACTTCTCTGGGTATTCCTTAAGTACCAAAGCTTTTAGGAAATTGGAATGTGACCAATGCGATGAATATTTAAAAAAAATTCAAAATAGCCAGCTCAACATTTCAGAAGAGTTTATTGAGCTAAAAAATTATCTGGATGAAAATATGCTTCTCCAAAATCCAAGTGAAGAGTTTTTTAAAGTATGCCAAAAACATTTTGAAATTTTTCAAAAGGAATTCGACGAAAACTGTTGGAGAATAGGTTTATTAAAATTAATAAAGGAAAAATGCGTAGCCGAAACCAAAGATTGGTTTGCAGAAAATAATGCTTGCTTGGAGCACCGCCTAACGATATTAGAAGTGCTGCTGAAAGTATTGATACGAAAGCACTGTCGCTGGCTTATGCAAAAAAAAGATTTAGAAAAAAAAGAAAACTCTCTTCACGAGCCTGCTACGAAAAAACTTCGCATACTGAAAAGTAAATAGAACCGAACACTGTAGGTGGTGCATCAGCATTTGTGAAAGAAGGCAAGAGTGCCACCAGCCCCACGAAGAAATAGTGAGCGCAATTCTGTGGGGAGAATGGTTGAAGAGCTGAAGGGGGTAGGGTTTAGTACGTAGGCACTGTCATAAGAATGGGCAGTGAATCGTGCATGCGGCTGAACTTGGAGAAGTCGTATCTTTTGAAGATTCCCAACCTCCATGCGATCCAGCAAAAAAAAAAAAAAAAAAAAAAAACCTTGTAAGGACCTTTTAAATATTCTACCACATACTGCCTAAGCCAACAAAATCAACACTCAGCTACTTTTGTTATAATCCTACATACTGAACTCTAAACACCATAATCGACTTCGGTTTTAATCGTAAAATTTTAACATTTTAATTCTTGCTATGGATCTGGAGGACATTACTTAATCTGCATTGAATAGCCCAATGGACGCAATTGTGCTTAGAAAACAACTCTAAGTATCCTGAAAGTAAAAAAATTGACTTTTACGCATAATTTATTTTTTATAAAATCAAAATAACAGGTGAGGTGGCACTTGCTACCAACTTACAAGTTAAGCTACGCACTTTTATTTTTCAAAACAGACCGACGCATGTTTGTGCGTAGAGTGTGTGCATGATATGCATGACAACGACGTGAGTTCATTTCAACCACTTTAAAGAAGTAGTTTTAAGATATATTGTATATTTTCATGACGATTATAACCAAATTTAACGTGATTAAATATTTGACGCTAAACGGTTTTTAGACAAAAAATACATTCAATTTTATTAAAATATTCGAACAATTAAACTATAGATATTTTATTATAAGAACATAAAATTTTTTCTTTAAAGAACAAAACTCATGACCGATATATCGTTTCATGCGTAAGGCGCATAGAGTTCGGATAGACCTAAACAAATTTCTCGTTTTACCCATATAAAAAAATGTAAAAAATGTGCGCTACTCGAAGAGAAGCACGACATCGTATAAAGCACTTTGGCTCGTTTGCTACACTCATCACGCATATACGAAACCGAACAAGAGAATCAGAAAATAGAAATTTTCTTGACTTTACTGCTTTGAAAACGCTAGACATACACACAACCTCCTACAAATATATGCATGCATACAGATTTATAACTCCCGTTTATTGACAAAGCCAAAACGAACCAAAGGTTGCGTCAAACGCGATTTTCGTGTGCTCGACCGGATCGAACACAAAAAAGCGTGTTTGAAGAAGGTTCGAGTTAGCTTCCTCTCGCTGCTGGTCCGGGTGAATTTCAAAATATATAAAATGACATCTCTTGTTGTTCTATACTCTTTGAAGGTGTTAAATAGTTGGCATACTTTACGTTATTGTAGCGAAAAGGCTCCTAATGTGCAGGTAGCTACTGCATATCTCAGTATAGGCTCTAAGTGAGGAATATAAATTCGAGAAAAGAAATAAATCTCACTGATCGGAAATTACAATAGCGAGAAATGAGTTTTATTATAATAAATCATAATTTTGATAATTATCAAACAAATCATATATCTCCCACCAGATGACCAAAATTATTTCTCGAATAAGTATAAGTCTCATTGCAAGGAGAGATATTTTTAAAAACTGAAAATAAATATCAGTGAGAAACCGAATCGTTTTTGTCATAAGTGTTGTTCTCTGAGAGAAACCATTTATGCATTGCTTAATATGAATGAAGTCGGAGGAAAATCATAATTTTCAAACGGTTGATGGTTATTTTCCAACTGTCCCTAGTACTTGAGGTACCCTTAATAACACTAGTTTACAAAAACAAAAAGCAAATACAAAATGATGGTTTTAGATTGGGGTCGCTGATCACGAAAATGGCCATTTATTTTTCCAAAAAGTGGTTTTGGAGATACACGGAAAAAACCTGTTTTTGAGTTAGTTTTTGAGTTTTCGCCAAAAATCTCGAAAACCGCCCGTCTAAATAGGTTATTTGTTAATCGAAAGAACAAAGTTCTGTTCTTTACAACGATATATCATTTGTTGCAATCAGTGTTTAAGCTTTTAATCTATAGACAATTGAACTTTTAAAAGCAGACATAACAGTTATAAGAAATAACGAAAAAGTTTGGACTATAACTATTACGTTATAAGTTTGTATTAAAAAAAAATCATTTTAAGATAACAGTTTCAAACAAAGAAAATGTATTTCACTCTTCAATAACAGTTATTGAAGAAAAAAATTTTTTTCTGTTGGTCATAACTTTAATCGTTCGATAAATATTTTTTACGTTGCCTCATAACAACTACGAATGAGAAAATTTTTTTCCCGTTGCTTAAAACATTTATTTTTCAATAAATTGTTTTTATGTTACCTAATAACCACCGCGATCAGCAGCGCTGTTAATTATATCAGTAGAATGGTATCACCAGTATACCACTATATGTACATATATTTTTTCTCTTAACGAAATAAATTAAAAACTATTAATTGAAAATAGTCAAGGTTTTTATACCCAGCCTAAGCGGGATATATTAGTTTTGTGCGAATCTTGTAACAGGGAGAACTAAGCTCCGGAGATATAGACAAATATATATAGAAATGATCAGGATCAAAAACTGAATCGATTTAGACATGTCCGTCCGTCCATCTGTCCGTCTATCTGTCTGTCACTGTCCGTCCGTCCGTGGTCGGATCTCCTCCGAAACGGCTGGACCAATGAAGTCGAAATTTGGCACACAGATATATCGGGGTCCGAGTATGATCCTACGTAAAAATGGGAGACATCCGCCCACTGCCACGCCCACAAATGAATATATTGTGTTTTCAGTAAAATGCCTGTAACTTGCGAACCACTCAACACATTCCATTGATATTTGGTGTACTGGTAAACTACGAGAAGGGACATATCCTGGAAAAAAATGGACGCCGCCCTCCGTGAGCCACGCCCACAAATAAGGGCATATCGTTACTTGTGAAGTTAAAGTCGTAGAAGCTTCAAATTCGCAACATAGGTTGACCAAGGCAAATGAAAGGTGCAAGAACAAAAATTTATGTAGCCCGCCCACTGCCACGCCCAAAAATGGAGAATTTTCGTAACTTCCGAAGTAAAAGGCGTAGAAGCTTCAAATTCGCAACATAGGTTGACCAAGGCGAAGGAAAGGTGTAGGGAATTATTTTTTTTTGCCATCCCACTGCCACGCCCACAAATAGAGAAGCAAAACATAGTGCGCTCATAATGTCGGGACGCTGGGTATTTCAAAGTCGGGCTTGACTGACTTTAGCTTTCTTACTTGTGGTATTACAATGAGCCAACCTACTGTGCCTACAAGAGCAAAAGATGCCACTGCAACAGGGGTCGGCACGCTAGGAACAATTTTTGCGACAGCCACTCACGTATTGCTTACGCTCTTGTCTCAGTTTGACGGGAGCAGCCGAGCATGCAACATCGAGAGCGGGTATGCGGAAATTTATAGCTTTTTCCGTCAGTTTCAGCTCTTTTATCTTACTTCTAGCTTTTATTTTTAGCTAGTTTCAGCATTTTTTTGTTTATTTTCGGCTATTTTTAGTAGCCGCTCTGCTCTCACTCACACAATTACATACCCATTTTGCCGACCCCTGCACTACAACCTAACCTAGCCTTGCTATGAAAGAGACACAATTTAATTGTAAAATTGGAGTTAATACAGCCATCAGCAGGGCTCCAGCTCTATGTATGAAATTCTTTTAAATTTTTAACACCTTAAACTTTAAGAATAATCATCAGTCAAAGCCGAAGGCCTCTGTTGCCAGTGCTCCTAGCATGTAAGGTGTAAATTAATTTATAACTTTTATTTTTAAAAATAAAAATAAAAAAAATAATCATCAATCAACGCCGATAAATAATATGCCCCCTTAAATTTTTTTCTTGTGTAATTTCAGATGAGATACACCCTTAAGTCATCTACTTATGTAAAGGAATACGTCGAGTCGTTCAAAAGTCATATTCCAAACAAACATTTTGAATATTAAAAATGCGCTTCTTTGTTCAGCGGATTACAACAAGAGTGCAGAGGCCATTGGTCAGCACAACACTTCGCCATCGAATGTTAATATAATAATAAGAAAGTAGATATTTTTGGTTAAAACTTCTTTAAAATGTACTGCCTAGGAGTTAATTAAAGTTTTTAATAAACACTAAGACAAAAAAACCTTTCGTTGAGTACTCAATATAAGGAACAAAAGGTAAAACAATTTGAATATTGGCATCTGTTTTATATTATATTATGCTATGTTTCCATATGGTGTTTCAGCTTGAGTTGTCTTAGTACCTCAAATACGACGCTAAGACACCAGCGTTTTGATTCGCATTTTTTTGACAGTTTATGTGTTTTAATTTCAACTAAGCGGCAACCTGTAAAATAAGTCAATGCGGGACTCCACCGATATGCGGGACGGTTGGCCGCCTTATAACAGGTTGGCTGATAAGTCCCCGGTCTGACACATAGATGGCGTCGCTAGTATTAAATGCATATTATTTTTACATAGTGGCAACCTTCAAATGATACGTGTCAAAATTTGACGTCTGTAAGTCAATTAGTTTGTGAGATAGAGCGTCTTTTGTGAAGCAACTTTTGTTATTGTGAAAAAAATGGAAAAAAAGGAATTTCGTGTTTTGATAAAATACTGTTTTCTGAAGGGAAAAAATACAGTGGAAGCAAAAACTTGGCTTGATAATGAGTTTCCAGACTCTGCCCCAGGAAAATCAACAATAATTGATTGGTATGCAAAATTTAAGCGTGGTGAAATGAGCACGGAGGACGGTGACGGCAGTGGACGCCCGAAAGAGGTGGTTACCGACGAAAACATCAAAAAAATTCACAAAATGATTTTGAATGACCGTAAAATGAAGTTGATCGAGATAGCAGTACGGCGTGAACGGTTTGAGCATACGACCTACACTTAGCATGGCGTGTTGCAGCTATACTAGTTATAGCTGTATTCACGCTGTTAACTTGACCTAACATGTTAACACGGGATCCGGTGCCCCGGGATACGTTTTAGCATCCCCACCCAGGATAGCCAATTCGGGCCATACTCACTGATGAAGCAAGATGGGTACCTGGGGGAAGAATGCACACTTCCCCTGGGGCAAAAACCAAAAACGTCTGGTGAAGCACCACGTGTATATACCGGACGCTAAACTACAATATATATCTCGAATGGTTCTGGGTGTTACACACCACCACACAAGCACAATATACCCTCGACACAGAGTGTGCCGGGTATAAAAATCTATATTACATCCTCTTTCGAATGATACTAGTGTCTTTGATAACCGCTCATAGGACAGGGTGCCAATTGTCCTTTAAGGGTATTTCCATCGTAACATATTATGTCCACACATATACCGAAATGGCTCAATTTCGACCTCCATTTGATGTGAACTGTCAAAAGTCCACACGAGAGTTTTTCTGCATTATCTCCATTTCGTTTGACAGTTCTTTGTTTACATTTGGTAAATTCTCAAAATAGACGTAAACACATTAATTCTGCGAAATAAGCGAAAGCAGCGAAAACTTCGCTTGAAGTACATGAAGTGCTTGAAAAAATTACAAGTATACCATCAGAAATACCTTATGCTGGTAGCCACCGCCACATTGTCAGCACGTCCAAGATTGCTGTGGGAAAAGGTAAGTTAACATGTTTCTTCATATAAAAGAAACATAATTGTTTTTTCTAGCCACGTAGCAAATTTTTCTAGGTTGTACTGGGTAAAAGCGAGCAGAACGTCAAATATTTTTGTATACAAGTGTAGAATAAAAAACATAGTTCCAAATATATATTCCTTCACACACGCATAGACAGCTATTCAAGCCAAAAGCCCTTTCTGCATAAAAAGAACAACATCAATCACTAAAACTAATTTTGGCAATGCGTATTCGGTCACTCCTTCATTATTCAATTGCTGAATTAATAGAATCGCGTGACATTGATACCTTTCCGCAGACCTCAAACGCAGTTATGCTATGTTCTTACTAGGCCGGGTTAGGGTTATCGGCGAAACCCAGGGTTTCAAATGTCAAAACGCATATAAAAAAAATTATCTAACCCGAAAATAAAACCCCGGGTCAACATTTAACTCTGAGGTTAGCGCAGAGTTGCATTTGAAAATTTCAGTTACATTTACTAACACCGAATACAAAAACCGGGTTAATATATAATACGGCACTGACAGGGAAGCTTTCCCGTGCAGCAAATGAGAGGTTAAGGATGTGTTTGGAAATGTTAATTTTGATCACAGGTCTTGGAACATTTTGTGATGCCGCTTTCATCATTAGCTCCATTTATCTATTTTTGTTCCTGCGGTTATTGCAATGGTCTTCTAATATTATTTCTTCCAATATTCCTTTGGCTTTTACAGCTTCTTTAAACATATCTAATAAAGCAAATTCCATTTTTATTTGCAATTTCTCGATGATATAGTATATCAGATATACCTTGCGCGTTTTATATATTTATAACTCCCATGCCGGACGTTATCGCATGCATGTAATGAAAACAGCGGCCATCTTCTATCAAACTTCATTAACAGTTGGGATTAGTAATGCGAGTAGCCGCGGTATGAATTTTCACCACTTCGGAATAGAGCTGGAGAAACAATCGAAAGCACTATCGATACTATCGATGGTTTAAAACTATCGAAAACATCGATGGTTTTTGAAGACTATCGATAGTTTTGATTCATGGACATTTACATACTTTAGCATTGGAAAGGTGGTGCTGGCGGTGACAGAGGGCTCTTTTTTTTTGAAATGGACAGATTCCTAAAAATGCCTCTATTTAGATAAGGGCAAGAACCGATCGAAAATTCATCTTTCGATTATCAAAATTATCGATTGTCAAAATTTTCTATTGTATTATCGATAATTGAAACTATTGATGATGATGGGAGGTTGGTGATGATAATGGTGATGATGATGTTGGTGATGATGATGTTGGTGATGATGATGTTGGTGATGATAATGGTGATGATGATAGTGATGATGATGGTGATGATGATGGTGATGATGATGGTGATGATGATGGTGATGATGATGGTGATGATGATGGTGATGATGATGGTATTGATGGTGATGATGGTGATGATGGTGGTGATGGTGGTGATGATGAAGATGATGGTGATGATGGTGTTGATGGTGATGATGTGGTTGATGGTGATGATGGTGATGATGGTGTTGATGGTGTTGGTGATGATGGTGTTGATGGTGTTGGTGATGATCATGATGTTGATGATGGTGTTGATGATAGTGGTAATGATGGTGATGATGGTGTTGATGGTGTGGATGGTGTTGATGGTGATGATGGTGATGATGATGGTGTTGATGGTGATGATGATGGTGATGATGATGATGGTGTTGATGGTGATGGTGTTGGTGATGATGATGATGATGATGATGATGATGATGGTGATGATGATGATGATGATGATGGTGTTGGTGGTGTTGATGGTGATGATGGTGTTGATGGTGATGGTGTTGGTGATGATGGTGATAATGGTGATGATTGTGGTGATGGTGGTGTTGATGATGGTGTTGATGATGGTGATGGTGATGATCATGATGTTGATGGTGTGGAGATGATCATGATGTTGATGATGGTGTTGATGATGGTGGTAATGATGATGGTGTTGATGGTGTTGGTGATGATGATGATGGTGATGATGGTGATGATGATGATGGTGTTGATGGTGTTGATGGTGTTGGTGATGATGATGATGATGATGATGATGATGATGGTGATGATGATGATGGTGATGGTGATGATGGTGTTGATGGTGTTGATGGTGATGATGGTGTTGATGGTGTTGGTGATGATGATGATATTGATGATGGTTATGATGTTGATGATGGTGTTGATGATGGTGATGATGGTGATAATGGTGATGATGGTGTTGGTGATGATGATGATGATGATGATGGTGTTGATGATGGTGATGGTGTTGGTGATGATGATGATGATGATGGTGTTGATGGTGATGATGGTGTTGATGATGGTGATGGTGTTCAAATTTGAAAATATAACTTCCGATAGTTCTCCAGTTCTACTGAGAATTTCTTCAGTTCATTGCTTTATATACGTTTCCGAAATCATGAATTCAGTGAGAATTGTAGGAATTTTTGATAAAAAGTACCATTTCTCGGGGTAGTTTTGCATTTGGAGGGAAATAATGATTGCCAATTTGTTTTCAGGACGAATACCATTAAAGGGAACTATGAACGTATTCGGAGGGTGATTTTGGGGGTTCAATCCCCCTTCGAAATGTGGGAAATCACAAAGGGGATTGAGAAAATGATCTCGGTGGATAGTTTTGTTATGCCTTAAACCACTTCTGAAATAATGCTCTGCGTCGGTGCGTTTTGGAAGGCAACTAAAAACTCATGATAGCTTGTATTTCTTTACCATTTTGGGTCCCATGTAAGAAGGTTATATGAATATACAAATTTTCCAGCGGGCTGCATCAAGGCATCGAGGATTTTAAGTGGGCCAGGGTAGAATTCATTTGAATGACTCATTCCGTCGGCTTTGGAAATATCTCCCTCAAGAGTTTTTTTTTTAAAGTGTACATTGTTTTCGTCACGTTAATCCTTGCACGGTCGGACATGTTCCACCTAAGTATACATCATCGTAAAAAATGCGTGCCTGCTGTGAAAAATTTGTGTGTGTGTGCTTAAGTGTGCAGGCTCAGCCCGTTTTTGCTATAAGGTCAGTCGAGTAGGACAACAGTACAGTTAGGTCGAAGACGAACAAAGAGAACAAAAGATGTGATATTGTCATCGCCCTGAAGTCTTTTTCTGTATCTTCCATGTCCCCACGAACACCACCATGGCTTGTTTCAAATCAGCCCACGGACTTAACGAGACATAGATTTAAGCAGTGATGCCAGCTTAACGCTTTTCACGCTGGATCTAGCGCTTTTGGAAGGCCCGCGGCACGAAAACTTCTTTTTAGCGCTATGCTATTTTCGCGCGAAATCTAACGCTTTTTCGTTGCGTTCATTAAAGTTTTCAAAGTAGTTTTTCCTTTAATTTTTAACATTGTAATAACGTAAGCCAAGTTTTGCTTCCTAACACAACAGCTGTATGGTGAACCAATGATGAATCTGGCAGCTTTAACTTTGTGATTGCGTTTAGACTAGAGAAACATTGTGCGTGACTATTTTGTGATACAGAATGCCATATGGGGAAGAAAGAGATGGTTGTTCGGTGCCTTAGTCGCATCGTTTCTAATCTAAACGCAGACTTATAAGAAGCATATTTAATCATTTGTTTTATTTATAATAAATATTCAAAGTAAAAAAAAACCATCAAAATATACTATGACCTTTTTAAAAAAACAACACGTTCCCTTCCAAAAACGCTTTCTTTTGGTTGATTTAGCGCTTTTTGAAATTAGAAATTGGGAATTATTGATTTCCGGTGCGTTTTAGCGCGTTTTCAAAATTAAATGTTAAATGGATTCTATCTAAAAATACTGAAGAATCTGATTTTTAGGTTTCTATTGCCCAGTGTCTTGGAAATATCCTTGAAACCCTTTTTTTTTACTAAGTTGTTTTTCAAAGTAATGGATAAAACTTAAAAAGGAGATATAAATGTTCGAAAGTTTTGAAAAACTACGAAACTTGTCTGGGAAATGGAATAAAAAGACTGAAAACTTAATACGTTGACATGCAACAGTTCTATTATTTGCCTAATTCTTAGCCACTCAAGCTTACATCCATGTACTTCCATCTGCATTCTGAGATAAATTCCTTGATTAGTGCATAAAGTGACCATTCGTTGCAGTCCCACATTTTCTAATTTTATTACAATTTAGAATGCGACAGTGATTGTCTTCGAATCCGTTTTGCCAAATATTTCGCAATGCATTTGTCGTACGAATAAATAATTTCTTTGAAAACCTGAATTTCGTATATCTGACTGTGATTTTCTAACACAAAATACAGTACTAAAACTCATGAAAGTTATTTTTCGAGCTTGGTCACTTTATTCGTGCACCAGAGTATTTTTTTAGGTGTTAACCTTACTTTTAGACGCTCTGCTGATGACAATGAATACAATTTATTTTAATTTCTTTAAGTTTCGGTTTGAATTTTTATTATCACTAGATTGCGAAAACGTGCAATGGAGAATATGCATGCATTTTTTTTATTTGCTTATACGTTTCTACTAGTTATTGCATTAACAAATATATAAATATCAGGTCTGAAATCGAAAGCATTACGAAAAAAATGAAATATTAAAAGTTTAGCGCATTCAAATGCTTCCGGTTTTGCGCCCTTGCTCGTGACGTCAGTTCACACTAATTCCATATCGACAGTAGATATGGAAAAATTTCGATAGTCGAAGTCAGAAAATTAATTTCAGCTCCACATAAGCATTCAGTCTGACTGATCATTCACCCGTAAATTCTTAGATTCAAACAGGGATTGAGACCACTTGAATTTTTGAACTGGTTCGGTTTGGCGGTTCAAGGAAAAATCGAGCCGCTGGTTTGATTTAAAAAAATATATGTTTATTTACCTTTTCGAACCGCGGTTTCGGATCGGTTTATACGGTTCAACGAAGTGGTTTTTCTTATAAAATGAAAAACGTTTAATTAGTTAAACGTATCAATATTTCTATAAGCTAAGTATTATCAAGCCTATCTTAAGTCTTGGGGAAAATAACATAAAGCGTGGAGACGAAAAAGTGTTACCATTTTCAACGATTTTGGTAACACTGAGGCAATCCAAACGAACTTAAATAAAACATTAGTGGTATTCAAGCAACAGTGCAAACGCAGTGTGCAATATTTGCACTTGTCAAATTGCGTACAAAAAAAGCAGTGCAAATATTGCACACTGCGATTTGCACTGTTGCTTGAATACCACTATTATAATTGGAAATTGAAACAAAGGACCTTGTATTTCGATTCATCTTAGACGCTCATCCCTGGACTACAACAAGTCCTCCTGTCACTTGGAATTAACGCCAAAGACCTTATCGGACCTAAAAATGGCGATAATTACAACCTTCGGCTAGGGCCAATTTTATAGACACCTCAAAAACTAAAAAAAAACTATGTACGTAACGGAATAAAACCGAAAGCTATTGTTGTTGTTGTTGTCCAAAAAACCTTTCTTATGTGCAGCCACTTTTTTGGCAATTTTTTGTCTTTCTCCTTAAGCTTTAACATATCCGTTACTGAGAAAAAAAAAATTAGAAATGCCAATTTCCTGGATATGATAATATTTTGGTTTGGTTTCTGATTTACTCCGCAAAATTTGTTGACATTGGTTTAGTTTACAGTTCGATTTTTTAATTCGAAAAATAAGTCAAGTTCGGTTTCCCTCCCTGGTTTTTTTTTAGATTTTGAAGTTACATCTGCGTTTCCATTTAGCCAAGACAGCAGAAACCGATCTATCGAGTAAGTGCAATCAAAAAATGCTCAATTTTTCTCAAAATTTTCGCACATTGTTCGCCAAAAAGTGAGAGTGGATGTGAATAATTGACGAGTGTAAAATGCGTCTATCGAATAGCAATCCTCACATTGCACAGACAGAATATTCCCCTCAGTCTCCTTGCAAGTTGTTGTTACGTTATAGGAATTGCAACGGACATTTTGTTCTGGCGTTATTCTGGCCTTTACAATGTACATCTTTCAGTCCCGTTTAACTTGCACATACCCGATGGCTGAATCGCCATACGACTCTCGTCCAGATCTGCCATAAAAATAATTAATTTTTCTCCATTTCTTAAGTCAAACTTACCTTGCACCTTTTACTCCTCTGAGATCAGCAGAAGTAAAATCCGGATTTGCAGCGAAATATGTGGCCATCATAAATACGTAAATTTTTGGGAGTGCGCTTTCACAAAACCGCTTTCAGTCATTCTCGTCATTTAATAAAAATTTGTTATCTCTAATTGAAAAGTTTTTTGTCATATCTAGGCTATCGATTGCGATATTTTACTATCGCCTATCGCTAGTTTCGTGTAAACTGACGTCACGTTTTGCTATAAAAAAAAAATTTTGCGTTTTAGAAATTTGCCCGGAATTTTAAAAACAGCCACTTTTTTATAGTTAAATTTTACTATTAAATTAAAGTAAATTTTAAAAATAATTGTATAGCGTGTTTTCAGAAGCACTAAAGATTGTTATAAAAAATATATATTTTATCCCTATTTAAGTTACGTGCATATTCTCCATTATGCATACACAAATCATTTTCACCAACAATATTCACGATAAATGATTCATATGAATGAAAAATGAGAATTCCATAAACACACTTTTTTTAAACAGGAAAAATTTATGTTTATACGTATTCAGATATCAATAAAAAATCGATATTTTTATTTGATCGAAGGCACGTGAAAAATATAAGGGGTAGAGTAATACATTTCACCATAAATCTTTAAGGGCACCGAAGTTTTGTTTTGATGCAAGTCAGAATTTCAATTATATTTTTTCATAAAATGAAAGCTTTTGCACTATGTATTTGGTTTCTGTCATTCATAAATGAAAAGTCAAATGGAAAAAAATATTGTTACATTTTCGCAGCCACTTCCTTATTGAAATTTTTTTTTTTTAGTTTCATAATGAATATGTTTGTTACCAAAAGTCAGAGTTATATTTTTTGTTTGTTACAACTAAGATTATGTAACTTCCTTATGCAACTATAAATTAAGTTGCAACCGGCTCCGCCTCTTGGGCTTTTTTGATTCCATAAGAGTTACACAAACATCTCAGAAATCACTTTGGAACTATGCATTTGTTTCAAAAGCGTTTCATAATTCCCTATGTAACAGCCGGTGCCACTAAGGAGATTTTACATGCATATCGTTACCTTAATCTAGAAAGGCGCCAACTAAGATTTTTTCCAAAATTAACTTTTTTGCATTTTTCGATTCACCGCCCCCAAATACACCATGATAAAAAAAATTAAGGATAAACAATTATTTAAAAAAGAAGCCCTAACTGACTTCAAACACTTCTTTAAACAAAAAGCTCTAACTCACTTTTATTGTGGTAGATAAATTTCACAATTTTGGTCCCACTGAGTTGAACTTTGGAAAATAACTTAGTGATGTACCCCAAAAGTGGAAAAACTGAAGATTGATATGCTGCCGCGCCTACTTTTTGCTCCTTTCTGTCTATTTCATTTAATTCTTAAATCTGATGTACATGATTAAATAACAAAGTAAAACAAAACAACAAAAACAATTCAGTCTTCATTTACAAAAAAAAAAAAAATTCACATTCTTGCGAAAAAAATAAACGTAGATGGTACTACCAGGATATTTATCGGTGAAAATAAAAAGCTATGCAGTTTCTTTAAACGCGTTAACCAGATCACTGAAGAGCTCAAAATTCTTATATATTCCCAAAACTTGCAAGTTCACTAAGGCTCTAAGTGTCGAAATGAATCCGCCCTTTTTTTGTCGAAAGTGATTTCCAGCACACCTTTTTTTCGGATTCATTTCACTTTCGAACGATTTCGGATTTTAGCCCAGGTGCAATTTTTAATTACTTTCATTTTCATTGGTAATTTTAATTATTTCATTAAAAGGGGAGCTAACAGGAATATATGTAATTGTTAATTAGATAATTTGTTTTTATTTACAATTTTTTTTTTTTATAATATGAAATTTGTAATTTATTTAAGTTTATTTATAATTTCAGATAGCGTAGTAAATATATTCTTCATACTTTTTTATTAGAACTATTTAGTTTGGAAGTGAAAATCAGCGTGGTCATAGCTAAACAAAGACTTTCAAATATGATAAGCAAACCAAAATTATCAAACCTCTATGTGCGCATTTTGGGAAATATTTTTATACTATAGCGTATATATAGCATATTAGTATATAGTGGCGAGCAGAAGTGAGCCCATGTTGGGTTCTTCAATTGATTTTTCCTTATATCTCTGGTGTTAATGAAGATATCCTGGCGACATTTTCGGTATATGTAAAGAGAGAACAGAAAACATGCCACCAGACCCACATGTACTCAGTTTTGCTCAATTGGAAAAATTTACTAACGACTAAGATTAAATAGGTAGCAAGCGGAAAAAATTATAAATGTTAGTAGATGACGCATTGGGAAAACAGTCAAGGACTTCAAAACAAAGATTTCACATCTTTTCGATAACCTTATGGCTGTAGAGGCATCGTTTAATGGCGGATTGGGATATGTTATAAAAAATAATTTCAAAAAAATAGATATCTATAAAAATAAAACAATGTTTGTATGTTTCACAGTAAATAGTAATTCCATCGATTACTTGGAAAATTTTCACACTTACCGGTTAACTAGTTTGTTCAAGAAGTAGCCATTAATTGACAGAGAGGCGGAATATTTTGTAAAGGCTTGTCGAGATTTTCTTATGGTTTCACATCCGTCAAATCCTGCACCAATGAAAAGACATCCGTTTCCGACCGGCCCTTGGATATGCATAGCCACTGATCTATTGGGACCGTTACCTAATAAGGACTATGTGCTCGTGTTAATTGATTACTATTCAAGATATATGGAGCTAAAGTTCCTTAGAACTATCACCGCAAAGGTAATTATAGAATTGATGAATGAGATATTTTGCAGGCTGGGCTTTCCAAAATCAATATGAACGGATAATGGCAGGCAGTATGTCAGTAAGGAGTTTAAGGACTTCTGTCGGACAAGTGGTATTGATCAGATAGCCACTCCATCCTATTGGCCGCAAGCAAACGCAGAGGTGGAAAATATGAACAGATCATTGGTAAATCGGTTGAAAATAGCCTGGTCAAACAGGAAAGATTACCAACAAGAAATTCGGAACTTCATGTTAATGTACAATGTTATGCCGCATAGCACGACGGGATCTACTCCATCTGAATTAATGTTTGGAAGGACAATCAGAGATAAAATTCCGGGTATTCAAGACATAATAGGGAATTCGACAATTCAGAGGCGAAAGATTTAGACTGCGCGAATAAACAAAAAGGGAAAGAAGCGGCCGACAAAAAGAGAGGGGCAAAGGAAAGGGAACTAGGTATAGGTGACCGAGTCGTTGTGAAGAACGTTGTCTTTCCGCACAAGCTGACGCCGACCTTCGACACCACCGAATACGAAGTTTTGGGAAGGGAAGGCAATATTGTGCAGGTGCGTGGTGGTGGAAGAACTCTTACTAGAGATGTCAGCCACCTGAAAAAGGTTACGGGTACGTCAGCTGCAGACCATCAAGTCGAAAGCAAGCGATCTGAAGAAGAATTCGTGACCATGTGCGAATAAAAACTAATGGAAAAACGGAGGGATGCAGCAACCGGTTCTGAGTAGGCTTTGAGATATAAAATAATAATTCAATATAAAAGAATGAAAAATATAAAAAGTTCAGTCGATTGTGACGAGCGGAACGATCTCGATCTGTTCACTTAATCAAACAGGAAATAAATGAAGGATTGACAACAAACTATAATTGGTTGATCCTTATTATTTGGGGATCCAGTAGTGACCAAATAGGCGGTTGTTACACGAGTCATGATCCGAAATAGGTATCTATGTCGCAAAGTAGAAAACATTCATTTTTTCACATTTTGGACCAAATCTCAGAAGCACTGCTTTAATCCGTCAAATCATTGGCCTTTTTGGAATTTATGGGCCTGACTCTAACACAATTTAAGCAACAGAAAATATGTCAATTCTTTTGCACCATTGTGTTATCCGAAGGCCGCAAAACAATATTTAAACTGAAAGTTTGACGGGGAAAAGAGAATTGAACCTCGCCGAATATGGATCGATGATACAAGAAGAATCGCTGACACGTATGTATTGGAAAAACAGAGCGAGAAACAGCGAAGACCCCAGTAGTCAGTAGGACGCCCCCGATATTTGTGACATGCCAAAGTGCCAGTCCTTGATGACTAGCCATTTCACCTACCACATGAACCTGAAAGAGTAGATAGGCCTCAGCTCACATTTCCCTATTCGATGCGTATGATTGTTGTTGCTGTTGTCTGCTTTTACCTCGCATTCTGATCATTTGCCCCTCAAGCGTTCGTAAATTAGAGTTTTTTTTTTTTGTTCATAGTTCAGTTATTTTGGAAGACAAACATTTTCCCCTAAATTTTTAAGGTTTTATTATTATTATTTTTTTTAATGGTTCATTTTCAAGTAAACAATTTTTGGAGTGAAAAAATTCGTTAAATACGTTTCCCAAAATCTGAGCAACGCTAAACTCAAGTGAGCATTTTGAGCAAGAAATTAAATTCGTTCGTTTAGCGTAACGGTTAAGGTGTTTGCCCAGCGATCTGGTGGTCAGCGGTTCGAGGCTCGGTGGAGGCGAGAGAATTTTAAGAGAAGTAAGATAAAAAAGATTTAAAATAAAAAATAGATAAACAAAAAAATATAATATAATAATTAATAATATAAATAAATTTTAAAAAATTCAAAACCAAAAATAAAATTTTTCTTTTGTTTCAGTCGCTGGTGCTAGGCCATTTTCCTGCCCCTTTTCGCTAGCGAAATGACTGGTTAAAGGTGGCGCATAATAGGACGACCTGTCCCCGGCAATGAGATCGTAATGGTAAATTCGCCAGCGTCTTGGATAGGAAAGGGACCGACACCCAGTGACTAGTGAAATCGCTAGTGTTGTGGTGGCTCCGCTGACTACTGGGACATGATTTTTTTTTTATACGAAAGGCAAAGGTCCAACATGTATTGTCAACGCGCAGGAAGAAGAAAAAGTGTTGTACAATTCTATGATTTTGAAATTAAAATCTAGTAAAGCTGTTATTGGCTTTGGGGTTTTCATAATTTTTTTTTTATTGCTTCATAGTGAAACGCATTACGTTATTAAGAATTTAACTTGCTGTTTAAAGTAGTTTTGGAATTAGCAACATTTCTTACATAATGAATGAATTAATTTTTTAATATTTCCAACAAGTATTAAATTACGTCCATGCTCTTTAAGCACATACAAATAACCGGGGATTTTTTAAATTTAATATTTCGCGTTATAACAATTTAAATAACAATTTAATGTTTTGAATATATAAATGTGTATACTGTTACAAGTACTATAACAAATATGCAACTTCAAGGTGGGCTGATTTTTCGATATTATTTGAGATTATTCTTAAAGGTCTATTGTAACTTTAAACTTCAGTAAACTTCTCTATTTAACAACATTTTTTTTTTTTGGAATGTCTAGTCGTTTTTTTTTTGTTAATGTTTTTTTTTTTTTTTGTAAATACGTTTGTTGTAACAATTTTTTTTATTGGAGTATTGCGCGTGTTGCTACATTAAATTTAAATATATGAACATAATTATTGCAAAGAAGTAACTCTCTAAAATCAACGCAATATTTGAATTAAAACACACAGTTTTTAGTCAAAAGATAGCTTCTGATTTATTGAATCGTGTCGGTAAAGTTTCCACTTTTGATTGAACGATCCTGTTATAGAATTAAAAAAATTATAAATAGGTGGTAACTTTGATTAATATTTTATATGGAAATGACTGACACAGAAGACCTTATAAATTTCCACACAACATGGTGCATGTTTCGCACACTGAATTCGTTGTGCAAAGTTTCCACAGCTATAGACACAATTTTTCATATAAAAGAAATTCTCCAGAGTGCAAACTTTCCGATAGCGCAAAATATGCACACTTACTTGAATACCACTATTACAGTTTTCATTTAATAATAGGTGGTATCTTTGAATATTTTCTTATCTGAAAACGATTGACGCAAAATGCTTGCCTTATTATTAGGAGTATTCAAGAGCAGCTGTGGAAATTGAAGTGTGCAAATTTTGCCTTTTTGTATGAACGACCCTGCAAAGAACGAGTGCAAGACTTGTGCGATAACATGGCACAAATTTTGCCAATCAAAATCGATGTGCAATATTTTCCCGGCCGCAGAGTTAGTTTTTTTCATACAAACAAATTTGCACAAATGCAAAAGTTGCAAAGTGTGCAAAAATTTCACACTGCTTGAATCCCACTATTCATTTCCACTTAATAGTGTAAATATTTTACTCATCGTATTAGGTGTGTATTGATTCCTCTAGTGTGGAAACTTTGCGAGGATACAACATATGCACACTTGCTTGAATACATTAGAATATGATTTTAAAAAAAATTTTGGGGTGGGCTAGAGGAAGTTTAGAGAGTTATGGACCAAAAACCAAAAAAATCCGAAAAATTTATAGCGTCCGATTTGGATGAAAATTTATATTATATATAGAAAAATTCTAAGAATTTTAGCACTAAAATTTTTTAAAAAAACTGGTCCTTTCTGGAACTAGACCCTAACTAGACTAGTTGTAATCGGTTTCTTGAAAAAATTTCGACGCCAAAATTCTTAGCATTTTTCGCTTATTCTATTTATAAATTTTCATCCAAATCGGACGCCATAAATTTTTCGGATTTTTTTGGTTTTTGGTCCATAACTCTCTAAACTTCCTCTAGCCCCCCCAACAATTTTTGGGTTAATGTCTTATAATTGTTCAATATACCACTGTGGAAAATATAAGCACTATCAAAGCAGTATTTCTCTAGACACGCCACTGTGCAATGGTGCTTTCTAAGAAATCTGTGATTTTTCGCGGAAAGCAGAATCGATTTTCCAGGACTTTAACCACAGTCTCAAAAGTTGAATTTGTATATATTGACATTTGAAATTGGCGTGGATATAGAACTATAACTGCAACTTTGGGAGAAATTTGGCGTAAACCAATAAGTGTTTCAGTAGCCATTATCGTAATCAAATTCTTGACAATCCGATGGCCCAGGGCAAGAGCTTCTTAGTTAATATTGTGTAGTATTTGAGATAATAGATATTATAATAGATAGTGTTATAATCAGGAAAGCCTGAGAATAAAGCACCCGACACAGACACACATGTTTAAATAATTTTTAAACCACGCCCAAAAAACAAAACCACTAAGAAAGAATATTCAACAGATTCTTAAGGCCATTAGCGGGCCCATATACCGACTTTTTTTTAGATTTCTTTACCAAAACCGCCCCTTTGACACGCCCAATTTTCAAATTTTTTTTATATCTAAATATGCGCTCAAATTTTAAGTTTCATTGAAATATTGCAAAAAAGTCAGACTTAGGCAGTTTTGGGATTTCTGTGACAGACCCTAGTACTGGAGGTACCCTTAAAAATGGACCTATCGAAATGGAAATTTTCGGAGACGATGTTTATGGCTACAAAGGAAGTATAAGTGCCAAATTTCAATCGTTCAAGTCCCATTTGAATTTCGGGTGAAGGAGACAATTTTCGAAAAACGCCCTTCTGCCACGCCCACTTTTCCAATATTTGGTAATCACAATACTTGCCTTTAAACATGTTCAAATAACAAATTTCATCAAAATATCTTGAAGAAAAATCGATTTTAGAGCATTTTTTGTGATTTTCGTAACAGACCCTAGTACTGAAGATACCCCAAAAAATTGTCCGATTGGGTCCATTGTCGAACTTGTTCTTACTCATGTCTCCGTGAGCACGCATACCAAAATTTGTCGAGATAGCTCAACTCCTTCGATAAGATAATTGTATACAGACAGACAGACGGGCATGGCCTAATCGAATCTCCTGGTGAGGCTGATCATTTCTATATACATATATTTTGTATGGTCTATCTCGACTGGACACAGAGTGTGTTGGGTATAAGAATGCTGGAAAAGCGAGAAAGCACATTTAATGGTCAGTTATGTAAGCTGTTTTCGATTTTTAATTTTTTTAAATATAACCCGAGTTTCGAGTTTTAACAAGGATTTATAGGGCGTTTTCATAAACGTCTTAGGGCTGCACTTTTACTCTTAAACGACTCAGTGGAAACGAGTTGTTTACATATGGTGTTTTAGTGCTAAAACGGGAAAAGTAGCTAAAACCGTAATAACACGGCATATGTAATCGCCCTTTAAATCGGGCAAAATTTATGACGTTCAAGTGCTTAAACGGGACATTATATGAGTAATCGGATGATTTAGCCTTAGTCCTTTCTAAATTTCGAAACAATAAAAATAGTTTAGTATGTGGAAAATTTAAGTGTGAAACGCCTCAAGTATCACTTAACAGCTTCTGTCAAAAATTACAGCTATAGTTCTAGATGTTGAATTTATTCTAATTCTTTCTATTTTTTTTAATTAACTCGAACATGTCTAACTCTCTCGAAAACAGCAACGTTTCCAAGCAAATTGTTTTGGCTTACATTTTTGAACAAAACTTAAATTTTTTATTTATTAATCAAATTAGCTGGCTGGTTCTTTTTTATATAAATCTAAATAACAGGTTTACAATTTTATAAAAATATTCCTGGCCCGTCCACATCTAAATTAAAGATTTACTCTCTCACTCTCTTGTTTCACTCACTCTTTCCCTCTCTCCGTGCCTCCCACGCTCACTCACTCTCTCTCTCCCTCCCTACATTCTTATCTCACTCTCTAATTCTTTAACTCTATCCCTCTCTCCTTATCTCCCTCTCTCTGTCTCTTCTTCTCTCTCTCTCCCGATCTCCCACTCTCCAACCTTTCTCTCTCTCCCCCTCTCTTTCTCCCCCTCTCTTTCTCCCCCTCTCTTTCTCCCCCTCTCTTTCTCTCCCTCTCTTTCTCTCCCTCTCTCTCGCCCTTTCTCCCTTTCTCCCTTTCTCACACTCTCCCTCTCTTCCTCTCACCCTATCACCCTCTCTCCCTCTCTCCATTTCTCCCTTTATCCCTCTCACCCTCTCATCATCTCTCCCTATCTCCCTCTCACGCTCTCTTCCTCTCTATTAGGGTTAAACTTTGGCCATAGCCACCATTCGTGCAATTTTGTAAAATATAATTTGCACCATTTCTAATCGGTAATAATGCAGCCATATATAATTCTCTGTTACGGTACCATGCACAAAATTAAAGTTTTGCAAAATTTCGCGAATTGTGGTCATGGTCCATATTATACCGAAATAGAGCACATTTTTGTTGAAGCCATTCTTGCAATATTATATCTACGCGTTGGCAGCTTTGAAACGATACCCACTTCACACCTTCAAGCTAAGTGATATAAAATTTTCCGATTTCTTTGCGTATTTATCGGTCAATTTGGTCCCACTATTTTAGTTTAATCAAGGGGGCCTTAACAAACATTCTCACCTCAGTACATCACATTTTTTAAGAATTTTTTTAGTTGCAATTAATTACGCGATTTAAGCTTAGAAATACCCAAATCAACATAGCGAAAATCAAAATTTTGGCAACTCTGAAGTATCGGGTGACGCTAATCGCTGCTTTGGTCAGATTTTGACTGTAAGAACGACTGCGGACCGATTTCGATCAAACTTCACATAAACCGTCCACAGACCATTCCCAACAAATTTTGAATAAAATCGGATAAAGCGTTTGGCCAGTTAGCGATGACCAGGGATGCCCACCACTACATTGAAAGCTTGCGATAGTGTGTGTGCGCATTGCACTGAAGAACGTTTTTCGCCTTTTTCAGTTCTCTTTTTGCTTCATCTGACATAGGTCTTGCTCGTTCGCTGCCTGATGTCAGACTAAACAGGTTTCGATTTCTCAGCTTGCTTGTTGCCTTTTGTGTATGTACACAAGCATTTGCTCTCAATGCTCCGAAGCTTGCTCCGCGGGCATCCCTGCCGATGACCAACAAAGACGTTTTTCATTATTTTTTTTATATATCGCACACCCTTCTTCTAAGGAGACACACCTGAAAATTGGTAATTTTTCAGAAAATGCAAAAAACAAAATGCGTCGCAGTGTCAATCAAAGCTAGAAGAAAGGCATAGACGGGATTTTTTGGCTTCTTACAATAACAACAAGTAAGGCTGTTATAGTCAGGCGAGCCTGAAAATAGAATACCCGACACGACGCACATGTTCAAATATTTTTTAATATCAAGAGGTGTTTAAGGCCATAAGGGGCCCCACATATCGACTTTTGATAGATTTTTTATGAAAAATGCCCCTTTGCCACGCCCACTTTTCCAATTTTTGTTGAACTATAATCGGAGGCTTAAATATACGTTCAAATTTTAAGTTTCATTAAAATATTTCGAAAAACTCCGATTTTAAGGCAGTTTGGTGATTTTCGTAACAGTTCCTAGTACTGGAGTTACCCCTAAAAATAGTCCGATCGGGTCCATTCTCGAACTTGTTCTTACTCATGTCCTCGTGAGCACGCATACCGAATTTTGTCAAGATAGCTCAACTCCTTCGATAAGATAACTGTATACAGACAGACAGACAGACAGACAGACAGACAGACAGACGGACATGTCTAAATCCAATCTCCTGGTGAAGCTGATCATTGCTTTATACATAATTAAGTTCCATATGTTCACTGAGAATTGATGATTTTTGAGTTGTGTCACCTTAGAAGAGGGTGGTCGATATATAGACATAAAGAAACGTCAGCTGACTTTGACAGTTTTTTTTTTTTAGCTATTTACAAAAAGTAACACCTTTTTCCATCTTGTTGTGCTTCTTTCAAAATCTTAATAAACATGCCTTGCAATATTCCGACTTAAACTTTAATGAAGTCTAATGCCCTTTTCAGACTATGAATTTAAAATCTGAATCTAGCTCCTTATAGGCCGTTTACATATGCCATTTTATTCGCGTTATATCAACTTTGCCCGTTTTAGCACTAAAACAACTTAGATTTTTCCCGTTTTATCGTACAAAACTAAAACGAGAAACTTTCCTGTTTTAATTTAAAACAAGTAGCTAAATAAGATAAATCCTGCTTATAAATGCTTAAAAAATGTGAGGTTGTTTCCACAACCAATGTAGAAAACGAGCGCAATTTCAATAATTTCTTCTATTCTAAATTAAAATATTCACTCATATTTCACGTGTTGAGCAAACAAAAGATTACCACAAAATGACAAAACGACATGTGCATATGTAAACACCCCGTTTTGACTTAGTCGTTTTAGCTTAAACGAGGAGCGCTAAAACGTATATGTAAATGCCCTATTAAATTGCATTTATCAAAAACCCTTTCAGACTGTCCGTTTCTGAATTTACGACTTCAAACAGCTGTTTTTTTGTTTTGGATTGATTTTCGAACAAATTTTCACAGTCTGGAGCATTTGTTTTATTCAAAAGCTGCAAAATGGAAAATGAGCAGAAAAAAATGTTAAGCATGTTATTGTTGAGACGTCACAAATTGCAGAAAATGAAAGCTTTTTGAACAACATTCAACATGCTGCAATTCTTTCCAGTAGTCAAAACACGATTTTTAATATTACTCTTTTCGGACAGAGATAAAATTTCTTTCACCCTCCTAACGAAGCTTTTCCTGAGCTCCGGTTTAAAGAGGATTTAAGATGCTCCGAAAACGCTCCATTTTATGTGTTTACTCATAAAACGCTCTTACATTAGGCTCTTTTCAGACGTATAATTCGGAGCGCTGCGAAATTTGCTTGCTGGGAAATTTCAAATCAAAATACAAACAGCTGACTTCAACGTTCAATGTTGAAAAAAAAGGGCGTAAAAGGTAAGGGTTGCGATATAAAACGGCAAATCTCATTACTTTAAGTCTGAATTTATAGGGCATTTACATAAACGTTTTAACGCTACTCGTTTAAGCTAAAACGACTAAGTCAAAACGGGGTGTTTACATATGCACATGTCGTTTTGTCATTTTGTAGTTATCTTTTGTTTGCTCAACACGTGAAATATGAGTGAATATTGTAATTTAGAATAGAAGCAATTATTGAAATTGCGTTCGTTTTCTACAATGGTTGTGGAAACAACCTCACAATTTTTAAATTAGAAATTTCAATTACCATATGTCTTGCATTTTTATAGTGATGACACACAGATTTCGATATTTTTAGCAGTTATAAGCAGGATTTATCTTATTTAGCTACTTGTTTGAAATTAAAACAGGAAAGTTTCTCGTTTTAGTTTTGTATGATAAAACGGGAAAAATCTAAGTTGTTTTAGTGCTAAAACGGGTAAAGTTACTAAAACGCGAATAAAACGGCATATATAAACGGCCTAGGTTAAATTCAACGATAAATGCTACTATAACAGCTAAATTCCGTTAAATGAAATAGTCTGAAAAGGGCATAAGGGTAGAAATATAATTTTTCCATAATCTATTCTATTCTTTGATTTTCAGCCACCTTACCGACCGTTTTTATTTTATTTTTTTTTTTTTTGTATAAAAGTCCGTAACCTATGTACTTTACGATCTAAATGCAAAGTAGCAATCATATAACGTAAAATTGTGTTTTTTAATTCATTCAAAGATCACGTTAATTTAGTGAAACTCTATATATGTATACTTATATATTTTTTTTTTTAAATATTTTTAGCGTTCGAAAATTCAAAACTAAGGAAGTAACTACAATTTAACATTTTCCACTCTTGCTGCGATTGGTTATCTTGTTTTTGTATTTGTAAATAAATATGCGTATTTTTGTATATATATATATATGTATTCATATGCATATCTTCCAATACGAACTATATAGATTAGGTATTACCTTACAGGTCGATAAATAAACTTTAAGTTGTTCTTACAATCCTAGTTATATATTTTTTTGGTATTTTTAAATATGTGAAAATTGTCAAGACGTATGTGTGTTTTAGGAGTACACGCAATTTAAACAACATAATGCGAGTGCTACCGAGGACACTTGATTTTGTTTAAAGTATAAGGCAAATAAAGAATCAATAGAGCTCCTTATAATTCGTCATAGTGAGTAAGGTGCTTTTTATGTGGTCCTTGGTTAATCGCCTATTTTTTTTTTTTTCAAAACAGCTGTATCAATACATATGCATAAGGTATTTCGCATGGCATTTCAGGTATATGTTTATATATATGTATGTATGTGTATAAATATTCAATCAGCGGTTTGACCGATTTTTTTTCTCCTACAAACTACTGTTCTTGGCTTACTTGATGCCCTTATTTTCAATTCATTCTGAAATTTCTATAACTTTATTTCGACCTATTTTAATCAATAAATTAAATCACATGGCTCTTTAAAATTTTTTCTTGTTATCAAAAAAATTCTTTAAGCAAACTTTCATTAACGTATGAAACAACAGTATTTACCAAGGCGTAGAAAAAAAGTACTGCGTCGGTACGCAGGATGACCAAATCTTTACAAAACAGTGTTATTAATTTAGCAATCCGAATTTTAAAACGTTTTCTCTTGTTTGCTTCTTATCTTTTTTCACTTGCCATTGAATTGTTAAATAAGTATATATTTTTTGACACAATCTCGCCTCAAACAATAATTGATGCTGGCCACTCACGTTATACCGATCGAAACGCTTGGTGCGTGTTGAACGAAAAGAAGTCATCCCAGCAAGAAACTGCTACCGCAACTCACTAACACATATGAGCAGTGCCGGCCAAGGAAGCAAGCTAGAAGCAAAAGAGCGTAAGCACTCGTATGTGCACAAAATTGCTCTCAAATGAGAAGCAAAGCTGAGAGCCAAAAATTCGTTCAGTTGAGTGGAAAACGTCAAGCGAGGCGGAGCTGCGTCGGATGAAGCTAGATGAGAACGTAAATTTTTTCAGCCTTGATACACTTTGAAGAAAATGATTTTTTTTATACTTGAGGAATTTTTTCATCGTGTTCTTAACATTCAGTTATTTTTATTATATAATATCTATAAATTCAGCACATCATTTATTTTTACAATAATTCTCTGCTCTGCACTTTAAATTTTCAAGATAAAAGAACTCAAGATGAGCTGAAAAGGCTCCAAAATGACCCATCCCTACCTCTTGGACGAGGCGTCGAGTTTTTGCGAAATATCGATCTAGGGACATACCCAGTTCTAAAGAACAACATTTTTCGGCTCAAAGAAAAATTTATGCAATTTTGTATGAAAATATCCACAACTGTTTCTCGCTGTGTAATGTGCACGCATACAAACGCAATTGGAAATTTTGTGGTGGCCGGCACTGCATATGAGCAAATGTTGCAGTTACTAACATCAATACATGTTCTGTAAATAAATTTTTTCTAGTGTTGAATTTTTGCGATAAGTAACCAGTAAATTCTTTCCAGTCTCCTTAATTGGGATAAGCCAAAGTGTTGCTCATGAATAAAAGCATAATTAAAATAATATGTAGTAAGGAAATTAATCCCAGAAATACTTCAAAGTACTACTTTGAAGCAAGTATTTAATGATGTACCCATTGATTTACTCATTCCTGCATGTCTCTGATGTTTATACATCAATAAGATATGTATGTCGCCATTTAATTATTTCAAAAGTTGCAAGCGTCGGAGCCACATTCTAAGTATTGAAGGAATATTATGAAACTAATATGCTTTAAAAATCTTTAAGTACTTATGTATTCATATATAAAATAATATTTGGAGATAACTTCTTATTCCATTTCAAATAATCCAATGGTAAAGGGTGGGTTGCATGAAAAAAGATTTCCATATCTTTTCTATACTCATAACTAGGAACTAGATAGTTACAAGTACTGCGATATTTCCGATATATTCAATGTGCCAGAAAGAGACAAACCTATGCACAGAATGGCGCAATAGAAAAAGATAGTTGTTACATGTATGCAGTGTGCGCAACATTTTTTCAGCAACATCGCGGTATAAATCTCCTCTTGCCCATAAGTGTGTAACGAAGAAAATACCGCAATATCTGGTACCCGTATCGGGTACGTAACTAGTTATATAACTGTTACGATTCTTGCTGGGATGTGTGGCGTGCTTGTCACACCGATTGAAGGTATTTGAAAGTTTTCATATACCAACAATCGGTTGACACGTGAGTGGCGCGGTGTGTGAATTTTCTCATATTTCCGGCACTCAAAATGGTTTTTATTTTTTCTTTTGTTATTTTTAACGCACAATTGGCTATCGCAACATCCCCTATTTTGTATGACATGTTTACTGCACGACGACAACAGAGAAATGGTGGTTTACGGATTGCTGTGACGTGTGTGGCCGGCATTATTTTCTGCTTTCTTCTCTTTGTTTTCCTCTCACCAGGTTAATCGAAGCACCTTATATAAGCGCGTATGGTAGGTAGGTAGGTAGGAGTGGCAGCCATATGCTCACTTAGGCACAAAAGAGGCTTGTTGTGGTACCACGAAAGACACTATTACCCCTTATAAAGTATTGGGAAGCCAACAAGACTTCCTTATGAACGTCACTATATCCGACAATTTCAGTTCAGAGAGTTCGGTTAAGCTGGAAAAGAATAGCGACCCCAGAAGGGAGAGCCTACTCCTTGCGAGAGCGGGGCATTGACCCATCAGGTGGAGGACCGTTTCTTCCTCCTCTTCAGAGCCGCATGAGCGGCAAAAATCATTGTGTGGAGCCCCCCATCCTGACGGCGTGCCTGCCAAAGAGGCAGTGGCCAGTAAGAATGGAGACCACTAGGTTAATGGATCTGCTATTTAGTCTCAGGAGCTGCTGTGAGCGTTTCTTACTCAGAGACGTCCATGTCTGGCGAGCTATAAAGCAGGAGCTGTCTCTTACCCATTGGGCATTTGCACGGGCAAAATATTCCTGTTTAATTCTGAGTTTTATAGTGGCAAGCGGAGTGCCAATAGAGGTAACGGTGATGTCAGTAAGCATAGTGCCCTTCTTAGCTAGTTCATCTGCCTCACAGTTCCCCTTAATGTCCCTATGCCCCGAGACCCAGTAGATTAGGACCTTTGAATGACTCGCCATCTCGTTGAGAGATGCCCGGCATTCAGCGACATTAAGCGCGTATACTCGTAACTAAATTAATCGTTGCGAAAGATATCTTCGAAAACAAAATGATGGCGGTAACTTTTGCTATTTCTAGGTATTCCTGGATTCCTAAATACTAGAACTACAGTCTGCATTTATTGAATTTGTAGCGTATTGCCAATTTGTAGGATATCGGACATTCGACAGTCGCCGAAGGAAGATTGTTGAACACTGCGTAATGGTTTAGATAGTGCATCCACACACTGCTTGGTACTTGTGTTAAGTTATAAGTACAGAATTGTTGGAAGTTGAAGAATATGGAAAAGTTTTGATTTTTGTAGGTATATGTTGGTTTTTTTATCGGAAAAATGACACTTCAAAGAATCGAGGCTAGGGGTGCGCATTCAGCTGACTAAACTGTTGAGTTCAATTCTGCTTAATGCTGCGCTACCTAATGAGCAGGGATGCCCACCACTACATTGAAAGCTTGCGATAGTGTGTGTGCGCATTGCACTGAAGAACGTTTTTCGTCTTTTTCAGTTCTCTCTTTTTGCTTCGTCCGACATAGATCTTGCTCGTTCGCTGCCTGATGTCAGACTAAACAGGTTTCGATTTCTCAGCTTGCTTGTTGCCTTTTGTGTATGTACACAAGCATTTGCTCTCAATGCTCCGAAGTTTGCTCCGCGGGCATCACTGCTTATGGACGTTTAATGGGCCTGACAACCTCTGGGTCCTATAGTGATCACTACTTACATACATCTCTACAAATACCAAATACTTCTCAGCGAAGTGAGTATTGCGTTCAGCAAAAAGAACAGCATAAAGTTTTTGCTCGCTGAAAGGTTCCATAATATCTGCTGAATGCACCCACTAAAAGATAACGAAGCACTTCAGCAATTTTTTCTTTTTCATTTTGCCCCCTAGTCCTAGTCCCTGGAAAATATATGTAGGTACGTGCAAAAAAAAATTAAATTTGGCAAGAAAGATATGTCACTTCGAAATACACGTATATCAAAATACCTTAACGTGGTGCTACTTTTATCAGAAAAGAAAAATTTGAATTAAAAAATTTTAACACTATACGCAAATCGCAAAATCTAGCTTCCGTGATCTTGATTTCTCGGTTTTAAAATGTTTGTTTTCGTTTTTTTTTTTTTTGTTTTTTACTTAAATAAACAATTACGTTGATTACTATATCTTTCTTCGGAGAAATAGTAATTTTTTTTCGAATTCCATGCGACAAAGCTTTTTATTCCGGTTTGAGTCTATGCCATTGCACAATCGTCTGTCGTGGCTTGGATATCATATCTTGCCAGTGTTTCGTTTCGGATGCTCCGGATCCATTTTTACCTGCGTTGAATTGCGAAAATAGAATTGATAAGTGGTGAAATGAAAAGAAAAACAAAAAAGTTTTTCAAACTCAAATGCCCTGCATAGTTTGTGATTGTTACAGGTTTTGAGGTTTCCATGTTCAAAAATTGCTTGAGACACAATTTCTCTTGCGTTTTCTTACTCACCAGCTAACAAAATTCTTCCAATTAGTTCATTTCGCCCAATATTATCAAAATCCATCACCATAACATCCAAAGAGCATTCACGTATCTTTTCCCATGGGACATTGAAACTAAATGATTGATTAAACACTGGATTTAGTGTACAAGTAAAAATCGGTGTCTTTCGTTTTTCAACACGTTTGTCTCCGAACTGCAGCCACACTTTAACGTAAGGATCTGAAATATATTCAAATAGTATATCAGAAAGAGCGGAAATTTTTCTTATATTCAAATTAAGCATACGAGCCAGCTATCGACTAAATGAAGTACAAGATAACGGTCTAGTACAGTGTACTAGCCCTATTTGCAGGTTAAGCGCGCAAAGGTACCTACAGGTAAGTGCAATTGACAGATCTTCTGGTTAACGCAAGTTGCATTTATACTGACGGCTCACAAACGGAACTAGGTTCTGGAGCAGGAGTATTTATAAGGGAAGAGGAGGAACTGAAACTCTTTTTTCCACTTGGGAGCAAAGCGACAGTGTTTCAGGCTGAGGTTTTTGTTATCCTTAAAGCAATGGATCATGTAGTTGATAAAAGATGGCGGGGTAGAAGCATCTATGTCTTTAGTGACAGTCAGGCTGCGCTACTGGCAATGCTTAACCCTGCTGTCTCGTCAAATCTAGTGAAACAGTGCAAAAATAGAGTTAATTACGTCAGTAAATTCAACTGTGTGCAGCGCAGATGGGTGAGAGGACACTCTGGTGTTGAAGGCAACGAGGAAGCTGATAAGCTAGCCAAACTTGCATCTGATACACCTTTTCTTGGTCCGGAACCAGTCATAGGAGTTGCTACTGCCAACATAAGGACGGCTGTTGCGGAAGGGGTTGTCCTAACCTGTTCACAGCAATGGCAAAATGTTTCTACGTGTAGGTTCTCGAAGCAAATGTTGCCATCTTTGTGTAGCAAATCTGCCAAATTTCTGCTGTCCCTACCTAGGGGAGACTGCAGACTTTTGGTTTATGCAATCACAGGGCATGGCGATTTTGCAAAGCACCTCAAGGTGATAGGAGTCACCGAAATTGCTAACTGCCTGTGCTGCGGAGAGGAGGATGAGGAAACGGCTGAACATTATTTGTTCGACTGCCCGGCATTCTCACGAAGCAGACTGATGGCATTCGGTACGTGTGACATATACGGAAAGAATGCTCTTTCCTTATCTTTCAGGATTCTTCTAAGGTTCATTCATAGAACTGGGAAGACCCTGTAAAGAATATGGCATCTTGGGTCAGTACAATGGACAAATTGGAAGTCTGAGTGCTGCCCTTGAAAATAGGCGTTTATTTTAATACAAAAAAAAAAAAAAAAATGCGATTGAAGTCAACTTCTTACGTTTTATTTTTGGGTTTGTTGCCTTTGTCCTTGTTTTATGGCAAGATACATGTCATGTATGTAGATAGGGCAACTTTGAGTACAGCTATTTTGTAGCATTCTCTCAAAAAGTGAAAATGACATATTACCTTCAACATATCATTGTTGTTCTTTCTCATATTATTCAATAATTTTTATCTTTAATGCCAATGTTGCTGTTATTTTCAATTATTTATTACCGACATTTGAAATAATTTGTAAAGAAATGTTATAGTTGGGGAGCCCAAGAGGGGATTTGTGCAGTAACTCGAGCGTGTCAGAAAATATTATGGGGAGAAAGCTTGCACCCTGTTATATGGCCCCACCATATATGAGTGCTCAGTATTGAGGTGTACGTTGAGGGCAGCCCGTCAGATTAGTAAAAAAAAATCGATCCTCTGAAAAAATCGAGCGCGTCAGATTAAGAGAAGGTAAGTTAAGTAGATGTTAAAAAGTGTATATTTCAATTCTCTGACAATTTGAGCGTGGCATAGGGAAAAAGGTGAGTACCAAAGTTTCAAAAAAAAAAAACTTCAATTCGAAATACTCGAGCGCGATTGGTTTTTTTTAGAACGAAGTTCTTTATGAAACGATAGCGACAGGGGACCTAGTCGAGAAAAAGTGAAAAACCGCTATAAAATCCGCGTTACCTAAATTGAAGTTCGCAAAAAAGGGTATAATAACCTTTGCAAAAAGAAAGAAATATACATATATTTACGTAAAATGACTTCCTGATGCGGCCGAGATATTATACTTTTTTAGGCGACACTTATTTCCGACGATATCCCGAAAAAACAATTAATTATTAAATTCAGAAACTACACAGACCCATACAAGCATAAATGCATTCAAACAAAACAAAACAATATGTGGTGCTGCCAGACTGAACGTTTTCAGAATAACTCCGATTAGTAGGTTTTTGCAAATATATAAGGGCATTTTAGGTAGCTTATAACACAGAAAAACTTTTGTGCGTAAATACAACCAATTTTTTAATCAATATAACAATTTCGTTGTTAAAACTCAGCCTATCACACTTTTTGTTATATTAAACAAATCGTTTGGTTGGGACAATTAATGAAAGTATTCACACTCAACAAATATATTCAATCAAGGATTTGTTGTATCAACAACCAAAAGTATTCGCATTCAACAAACATTTTCAATTAACGATTTGTTGTATCAACAACCAAAAGTATTCGCATTCAACAAAAAATTTCAATTAACGATTTGTTGTATCAACAACCAAAAGTATTCGCATTCAACAAACATTTTCAATCAACGATTTGTTGTATCAACAACCAAAAGTATTCGCATTCAACAAAAAATTTCAATTAACGATTTGTTGTATCAACAACCAAAAGTATTCGCATTCAACAAACATTTTCAACTATTGATTTGTAATATCAACAATCAAAGGTATTAAAAATCAACTAAAAATTTTAAATAAATAAAAAAGGAAAAACTGCCTCATCTACATATTCCATAATAAAAATTGGAGTCTGTAAAGTCAGTTTACGGACGATAATTATAAATTATAACATCATGATTAATGAACATATGTCAGCTTTTGATTATTTTGTCTCTTCTTGTACGTACGTCCGCATAAAGCTAATGAGAACTTTAGAAAATTATATATATGCACTAATACTTTCATTAATTGATATAACAAAACAAGCAATCAAGGTTTTGTTGAGGATGAATACTTTTGGTTGTTGATAGAACAAATCCTTAATTGAAAATGTTTGTTGAATGCGAATACTTTTGGTTGTTGATACAACAAACCGTTGATGAATATATTTGTTGAGTGCGAATACTTTTGGTTGTTGATAGAACAAATCCTTTATTGAAAATGTTTGTTGAGTGTGAATATTTTCATTAATTGATACAACAAAACAATCAAACAAAGTTTTGTTAAGTGTGAATACTTTTGGTGATTGATATGACAAATCAGTCAAACAAAACTTTGTTTAATAATTCATATTACAAAATTTTGCCGAAATTGGTGATTTGTTTGAAATTTTTAATTGTGACAATTAAAATGCCAATGAATCGAGTTTAAAAATCACCATTAATTGGAATTTTTCGTAGCCAGTTTTTCTGTGAATATTAATTTTTGCGCTATCAAAGTATACGTCAATTTGTACATAATTAAAACATATTTAAAATCATCATCTGTACTCCGGGGGCTGCGGATGTAATATCGGTGTGAAAAATATCGATACTGTAAAACATCTTTATGTATGAAAATTCGCATTTTCGAGACTATCTCATTTGCGATGGAAAACCCTTTACACGTATGCTTTTTCAGTTCCAGTATATTCTGGTTATCTAACTTAGCACTTTGAGGGCTCAACGCTGTTAAAGTAAATTGAAAGGAAGTAACGAGCTCACTACTTTGAAGAAAGGAAATCAGAGTTGAAATTTCGATGACAGGTTGACAGAAATATAGGAAATTTGTGTCTTAAATGCAACCCTGTGAGTCCGATTACTTGTAATAACCGTATGCGTTCAAGTAGCGAAAGTAAGTCAAAGTACTTATTTGTTTTTATACCCATCGTAAGCAGGGTATATTAGGCTATCTTGTAACAGCCAGAATTACGCTCCGTAGATATAGACATATATATATCTATTCTTGATCAGGATCAAAAATTGAATCGATTTAGACATGTCCGTCTGTCCGTCCGTCCGTGTCCGGATCTCCTCCGAAACGGCTGGACCAATCAAGTCGAAATGTGGCACACAGGTATATCGGGGTCCGAGTATGATCCTAACTAAAAATGGAAGACATCCGCTCACTGCCACGCCCACAAATAAATTTAATGTGTTTTCAGTAAAATGCTTGTAACTTGCGAACCACTCAACACATTTCATTGATATTTGGTGTACTGGTAAACTACGAAAAGAGACATATCCTGGAAAAAAATGGACGCCGCCCTCCGTGAGCCACGCCCACAAATAAGGGCTTATCGTAACTTGTGAAGTAAAAGGCGTAGAAGCTTCAAATTCGCAACATAGGTTGACCAAGACGAATGAAAGGTGTAGGAAAACATTTTATGAGGCCCGCCCACTGCCACGCCCACAAATGGAGATTTTTCGTAACTTCCGAAGTAAAAAGCGTAGAAGCTTCAAATTCGCAACATAGGTTCACCAAGGCGAATGATAGGTATAGGAAAATAATTTATGTGGCCCTCCCACTGCCACGCCCATAAATAGAGAAGCAAAACATAGTGCGCTCATAACGTCGGGACGCTGGGTATTTCAAAGTCGGGCTTGACCGATTTTCTTACTTGTTTGTTAATAAAATTAATATTTGGACGGCGTTCTTTTAAGAATTCAAGTGTTGTTAAAGACATTCTGATATGTTACTCAAAAATACAGCAAAAAATTTTGGGTAGGTGCGTTTTTCGCGTAAGTGCATAAAATTGTCTGGAAAATAATTGAATGCAGCTAAGCAGAATATACTGTATCGCATTTTCGCTTGTTAAAAACAGTTGAAAACAACAAACAGCCGTCTTGTATACATTAATTTTTCGATTAATAAAAACAATTGAGTTTTGCGAAAAACCTTGCTGCGAATTATATTTACTATTATTTATAAATACCATAATGAACTTCGTTCTTATCTGGTGTCCTATGACACAACTCAACTTGTTTATATTTTGAAGGAAGTTGTTTAAGGATCACGAAAAACAGTTTCCAGGACGCTTTAGTTTTAGCATCTCGGGCTCCCCTATTACAAACCTGATTTTTTTTCTCTATTCTAAGAAGCTAAATTCAGGTTAAATGCAGCGCAAAGTACTAAAATCACTACGGCTTTTTTTTTAGGTAAATGCATAGTTCAGTAAGCAGCATCACAATTTATTAGATTGTAACTTGTTTACTTATTTGCCCTGAATGTGCAAAACTGTACGGCCAATACAGAAGGCAGCACCATGATGTCCTACTTCACAATAATGAGCGAGTTTCGTTCGAACTTTTGAAAAACAGGAAGCACTCACCCGATTTTCCATTTATGTCCTTCGCCTTGAGATTTCGCGCTTTAACAAGTGTAAGCGTCAAAACAGAATTCGAGGGGTGATAACAGAGTGACGAAAGCAGTTCTCCGCATTTATCCTTCGCAGGTGGCTTGAGGGCTTTCCAAAAAGATTGCTTAGTGGCAAACTCGACCTGCAACGAGATGGGAGGTTAATAATTTTGAGATTTTAGATAGAATTTATATTGAAAAGCTAAAAAATATGCTCTTAAGCCGTAACCGGAAAGGAAACCGTAACCGACTTAAACCGACTTATTTTCCTAATCGAAATAAGATTGAAACCGATATTATTTTGGAAACTGGTTCCGGAACCGAAAACCAAACACCTCAACCGGTTCGAAACGGTTTCTGAAGTAATTTCCATTAAAACAACACTTTCTTCATACCTTTCAAAACATATATCGAAAGATCTCAAATTGGTATCAGTCAAAGAACCCAAATCGCTTTACAATGTACGAGTATATAACGGATATACCACAAATTTAAACTGACATGATCTGACATATATATTGAGACTTCGGCTCGGCCACACCAAACTAACCTTGAATAGCAAGCTGTTAAAAATAAAAAATAAAATACTATACGACATAAGTCGATAAATGGGCGTTTGCTAATTTCCACCCACGGCGCAGCGGGATCACTTGATATATTTGAGTGAAAAAACTATCGAGGTATATCTTTTTGAAATGAAGAAAACTGTAAAGTTTCATCAAAATGGGCTGCAACCACCACCCTCCGCCCATACCTTCCAAAACGAATTTTTCATAGCAATTCTTTCCTTTTGTCAGAATGTCTTGAAATTTAGCACTAAGGTTGCAATTGATAAGAGAAAAACACCCTTAAATTAAAAAAAAAAAATTGGCCACGCCCACCGCCCCACCAAACTAACCCACCAGCTACTCATTAACACAAACCCATCTCCCACATGAAGCTTTTACAATCGAACTCCTATATCGCTACTACATCATCTCACTAATTGCCTTCATATATAACTAAATATGTCACTCAGGAGCCGTTTTCTTTTTGGCTCTTTTCAACACGGTCTTGGTACCCACCAAAATGGGCATTTTTCCATAAGATACTCACCAAAAGTATCTCTCGCTCTTTTTTTTGCCTGCCGAGTAACATCTCTTTCTAACTGGCGCGAAACATCCCGCGCAATATCTATGAGAGTGACATATGGGCATTTCCAGAAAAAGTAAACTTTTTGTCGCGTCCGTATATAGCTGATTGCCATTCGGGACTGCATAGAAACTTTGAAAAATATAAAAGTCCGCATAAACTGCACGAAAGTATTGAAAAGCTAAAGTACTATTTACCGCATACTTGAATCCGGGACTTTAAATTGCCCATTTAAGTGTCGCGTCCATTTGGAAATGCCCATATATGGTTATATGCAGGAGTGGGCGCGCGAGCACGAAACGAGCAAATGAGAGCGAAAATTCGTTGCTCGCGTGTACAGATATATAGAGCGCACTCCCAACGAACTTGTTTGTACTTTTTTTTAACACGCCTTTGTGAATACGCCTATTTTTAAAAATTCACATTTTCCCCTTTTTGTGCTATCCCCAAAAATGGGGAAAATTCCATTATCTAGCAGCACTTTAATTGATGAAACCGTTTTTCCGATACGAATTGACAAAGAAATAAAAAATATAGTGCGTGAAAAGACAAATGACGAACAAATCCTGGAAACCATTCTTTTAAGATTCAATAAACTAAAAAATCGCAAAGTGCAATTATATTAAATATGATTGAATATCATTGTTTTTTCGATTGTCATTTATTTTTTCTCCTTTTTTAATTCTTTTCATGGGCAAAAACAAAAATGCGTGGGGGCAAAGCCCCCTCTTGCCCCTATGGTTGCTACGGCACTGTTTCTACAACAAATTTACAACAAATTTGCTACAAACTAATAGCTAGTTTTTAATCTAAACTTTACAAGTGGTAATGCTAAGTTGACAGACATAATAAGTTTAAATGATTAGAGCACAAATAAATAATATAAATTCCTTAACAAGAATAATTTAAGGAAAAATATTTTTAAAGGCCATTTTAGGGCAGAATCTGGCTCAGGCCACGAGAAACCTGACAAAGTGTTTACGGGATTTCAGTCATTGCCCCTCATATCGAAAGCTGATGGCCAATCATAACTTCCGATAAATTATAGGAGAGAAACTCTCTCAGTTGTTGTTGTTATTGTAATTCAGTGATGTGCAAAATTGGCCGTGAGACTGTGTGAGTGAGAAAAGAGTCAATGCACTAAGAAAAATCTTAGCACGAATTCCGTCTGCATGGTAAAATAAGATTTTATAACTTCGTGGAAAATAAAAATAATTCAAAATACTAAGACTAGTTTATGCAAGCGTTATAAATTTGTGAATTAAAAATTTGAATTGTAAGGCCAAATGTTGTTTTCAATACAATTTTCAATATCTATAACACCTTTGCAATTTCTTGTCAATTGTCATTTTTTTTAAATTCTTTTTCAGTCCCAAAATCATCTTCCATTTTTAAAATCCAAGCCTTGGTTTTTTCTAAAACACATTTCTTTTTTTCTTTGAAAAAGTTTTCCCTTTCAACGCCCTGAAATTCATTAAATTCAGAATGAAAAGAATCATAATGTCTTTTCAAATTGCGTTCATATTGTTTTTGAAAAGACTTCCCACACAAAAGACAAAGCATGTTGTCAAAAACATTTGAAATCATAAACAACTCTTTGCATTCCATTTTCCCGTACGCTTTTCGGAGAAAAAATTTCTCAATGCAGAGAAACGAAAAAGCTGTACGGATGCGCGCGATGTTGTTTCGTCGGCCTTTTGCTACCGACTGAACAAAGAGCGTAAGCAATACGTGTGAAATGAGCGCCATCAAATGATGTATGGCGTGAACACCACTGTTGTAATTTGAAAATCGAAAAATAGAGATTTTTTCAATATTTCCCTTTTATTATATGTAGTTTTATATCTCAAAAAAGACTTGCGATAATCGGAAAGTTTTTCTTTACTTCGTTTTAGAATATATAAGAGAAAAAACGAAAATCGAAAAAGAGGATACATTAAAAAAAAAATGTTCGGCAATTCGGATTTAAAATAAGTAATTGCAATTTGTATATAGAGCCGGTTCTAGAAAAATAATCAAGTATACAAAAAAATGTAGACCATTCAATTACGTTTGAGAAACTTAAAAAAAAAAATTTGTATTTCTTAGAAGTTTCCGACACAGAGCATTTGAAGTAGGACAACCTGTATACTACAAGGCTCAAAACTATATGAAAATCGGTTTCTCTGCAACACAGTTTTTTTCTAACGCATGAAACGTTCATGCACTGAGCACTTAAGTGCTTGAGCCCTAAAAGAATTACTAACAAGTAGGAAAGCTAAAGTCGGTCAAGCCCGACTTTGAAATACCCAGCGTCCCGAAATTATGAGCGCGCTATGTTTTGCTTCTCTATTTATGGGCGTGGCAGTGCGCGGGCCACATAAATTATTTCCCTACACCTTTCATTCGCTTTGGTAAACCTATGCTGCGAATTTGAAGCTTCTACGCCTTTTACACCGGGAGTTACGAAAAATCTTCATTTGTGGGCGTGGCAGTGGGCGGGCCACATAAAATTTTTTTCTTCACCTTTTATTCGCCTTTTTCAACCTGTGTTGCGAATATGAAGCTTCTACCCCTTTAACTTCACAAGTTACGATAAGCCCTTGTTTGTAGGCTTATTTGTGGGCGTGGCTCGATATGTCCTTCTTCGTAGTTTACCATTACACCAAATATCAATGAAATGTGGTGAGTGGTTCGCAAGTAACAGGAATTTTACTGAAAACACATTAAATTCATTTGTGGGCGTGGCAGTGGGTGGATGTCTCCCATTTTTACTTAGGATCATACTCGGATCCCGATATACCTGTGTGCCAAATTTCGACTTGATTGGTCCAGCCGTTTCGGAGGAAATCCGACCACGGATGGACGGACAGACGGACGGACAGACGAACGGACGGACAGACGGACGGACGGACAGACAGACATGTCTTACTCGATTCAGTTTTTGATCCTGATCATTTCTATGTATAATTTTCTATATCTCCGGAGCTTAGTTCTCCCTGTTACAAGATTCGCACAAAACTAATATACCCCGCTTACGCTGGGTATAAAAACGCTTTGTTGTTCTTCTTCCTTTCGCCTTAGCTAGTCGCAAAATGTCAAACTACAGTCGACTCTCGGTAATTCGAAACTCGAGGGACCCTTAAAATATAACGAATTATGGATTTTTTGAATTAATGAGAGTCAAATGTATAAAGAAAATTTGTATAGAACTCGTGATCACTTTGGGAACAATTTTAGCCGTCCCAATCTATAGAAAATGACTCCCTGATACCAAATCTGCAATCCTTTTTTGTCGGTCGCCTCTAGTTTAGGAGATATCACGTTTTGAAAATTGCCAAAAAAAAACGTACTAATTTTTACACTATCTTGACATTTGCGTAGTTGCCACTTAGATATTTGAACATGTTTCAATTACTTGTAATTGTAATTGAAGGTTTTTCAATTGCAATTAAAAGTAGTTTTAATGGAAAAATCTTCAAATACAATTACAAGTAATTGGAATTGGAAAAATTTTGTAATTTAACTGCCCAGGTCTGGAAGTTATGAAGCCGTTTTTACGAGGCTTATGAGAATATTCCAAAAAATCCTTACATTACTCCTAATTGACGAAACCTGTTGGCTAAAATACTGAACTACGTACACTTCAGTTAAGTTCAGAATTTTTTTCTAACGAAACAATGACTCTGAGTCAATGATGTTTGTTATTAATAAACTTGTGCTTCGAATTCAAAAATATTCCGAAATGTTTCATTTTTAGGGCAAAATCGGTAACAGCAGCCTCTAAACTTTTTCCGAAAAATTTGAAAAAAAATCTCAAAAATACTTCAGTCCATAGGCCTTAAAACAGCTTGTGCCAAAAAAAAAAAAAAATTTTTTTCTTTTTGGACATCTTAATTACAGTTTTTGAAATACTTATGAAAAATCACCAGGTAATTAGTTTAGTATGGCCGCCATCATGAGTGGTGGCAAACAAATGTCTCACATCGGTCCGTTGTGATACCATGAGCAAAGTTGGGTAACACACATATCGACGACCGAGCTGGGAGTTGAACCCTGAGCCTGCCTCCCGCATCGTAAGTTGGCATCTCAACCAACTACGAGACGGAGCCCGTTTAAGACAATTACCAGAATTCATAATAAAATTCTTACCTGACAAAGTGGCATAAAAACTTCTCCAATAGAGTCATCGCGTGAAAATCTGTCATAGTCGAACACGTGTAAGTGGAGCACCTGCCATGTGGAAAGAAATACACCTCATTGTTTTGTTCTTATTTTTTGTTTTTTTGTACATAAAATAACGTTTTGGACTTACTCGTGACTGTAATTTTTGTATTGGAAAACCTTCGAAGTAAAAGGTTTCATTCCACCGGGGATTTAGAGTTCTTCGCTTAATTTTTGTTTCTAGTCGATGTTTTTTATCAGGTAAGAGAGTTACTCGTACATATGGATCAGATGTACCGCTTAAATCCTTTGCCGGAAGCTCCTTACCTTGCAGAACCTTTAATATTAATGTTGTGTTTTGGAAGTCGTACTCCAACGAAAAATGTATTTGACCAACATTTTCGCTCGGATCCGAACTATCAATGTACATATCGGTCATAGAAATGCTTTTATTCTGAAAAACCAACCCGGAAAGGAGAATGCTAAGCTTGGAAAATTTGAATATTATGTTCTTACTTACAGTGGTATCTCTAACGCTGGAGCTCTCAGTACCGCCAGCTCCGCCAGCTGAACTGCTTAAAGGTCCACTTCCTTGTGACTTTGCTTGGTTTGCCTGCGTCCTAAAAGTTTGATGTGAAAAGTTATATGGAATAGCTTTATATTTTAAGTACTATAAAGAATTTTTTCGTCGAAACAGTGGAAACTGAACTCAGCATGGAATTTTCATTGCTAAAAAGTTCTCTGTTTGTTTTATCAATATGAAAGGAAGACATTTTTCTCCATTCGGCATGATTCCAGCGCGAGACCTTCGTATTGGTAGGCG
This sequence comes from Chlorops oryzae, assembly GCA_020466095.1. NCBI lineage: Eukaryota > Metazoa > Arthropoda > Insecta > Diptera > Chloropidae > Chlorops > Chlorops oryzae. Next base: position 93,414,088 of record CM035806.1, read on the forward strand.
TGCATCCTATACACTACGCCAAGTGTTGCACTTAAACGAGGAAAGAAAACATCTGAGCTATGCTCAAGAAGGCCACACGAATGAAGCAAAAAAAAAATTTCGTTTCAACGACGAAAAGTAACCGAGATAATGCAAGATAAGTTTTGTTATTTGTATGCCAGTCAATGGTAACAAGATTAGAAAAACACCACCCAGTGTCACGTGAGCGGAAAAAAATGCCAAAAATCGAGCTTCGAATTGTTAAAATAATTTTATGAATTTCGATAGATAATATTCATGTTAAGAAAAATCAAATAGAATTATGTCAATATGCGCTGGGGCGTTCGAGGGCAGAACATTTCCTCGTACGACGAGCATTGACGAACTCGCGCACCCCAGTCTTCAGGATCGCCACCGGAAACAGTAACCTGTTTTCTGTGTATGATCTTGGATGAACACGGACCTTACCCGGAAAACGAGTAAACTAACATTCGGAACAGACGAAACCTAGGCTGGCTATCCTAGCATTCTGGGACCTCAGTATAGTCAAGTGAAATTGACTAGAAATGGCTCCTGGGCTAATGCTAGGTGGTCTCCATCTCGTTAAAACTTGGCGAATCTCGAAACACGTTCAAAGCTTGTCGCCATTAAGGTGGCGGTTATAGAAGCAGTTGACTCTGTTCCTGCCTAATCACTGGATCTTGTTCTGAGTGTCTGACCCCATAAGGGCAGACACCAACCCTCGCGTAGCCTCCCTGCACTTGTGCACAGATAACCACGGGATCCTATAGTGACTACAACAATCAAGCGGAGATAGCGATAACGAGTTGGGACCCAACAAAATGGACACAGAAACCAAAACAACAAAAACAATCGAGACTGAACAAACCAGTCTCACACCACTGCCTAGTGCAGGAAACAACAAAGGAGGTTGGAGAGACCAACCCCCTTAGAGTAGAACGAACAGTGAATGTTCGATAGCTACAACAACTCCCAACATAGAGCCGGTAGAAGGAGCCACATCGTTGGGAGTGCCTGCATTGGAATCGGCCACCGAAAATCTTGCTCTTAAGAGAAAGCGGCTTACGACTTCTAAAAAGAAGAGACTACGGAGGCTGATGGCTGCAGGCAAGCCCTATGAAGAGGCTCTGAAAGCTCTGGAGGAAACAATAGAAACTCCAAGAGAGGAAGGAGCGGTGAAGAGGCGAAGGGAGCCAGAAAGGAAACCCGAACCTTAAAGGACGAGACCAAGTCCATCCTATGCAGAAACCGCAGGACTCATCAAGGTGGGTCTAATACCGGAAAAGTTTCCGGAGGTTCAGCTAAGTGCTGAGGAGCAGAGGGAAATGGAGAAGGCGATCAGCTCGGAACTGATTATGATCCCAGTAGACGGCCCTCAAGTCCGCTTCCAAAATTGCTCCTACAAGCCAGGCTGGATCACGATGGGCTGCGCGGACCTGGAGACAAAGCAGTGGCTGTCTACGGTGGTGGATCGCATTCATCCGGAGGGCAAGACGGTGAAGATGGTGGAGGGAGATGACATCCCAAAACCAACCATTGCCGTTGCCCATTTTCCGGGGAATATGTCCATTACGGAGACGCTAAAGGTTCTTCAGGCCCAAAATCGGGTGCTACAAGTTCAAAACTGGAAAGTTTTGAGTAAGGTAGCAAGCTCACAAGGCTGCACTTTAACCCTGGCCATCGATGACACCCCGGTCAAGCTATTGGCAGAACTGCAAGATCTGCCCTATTTCAACCTAGGGAGGGTGCAGTTTCGCATCAGGCGGGACAAAGGGGAGCCAGCGAAGGTCCGGAAAAAAGAACCAATAGCAAGGCTAGAGGAACCGAAGAAGGTTCCCGAAACCTCGAACGTCAATGACAACAGACCGTCGACTAGCAAGCCAAGAGAGGAGGGAGTCAACATCCAAGCCAGTAAATGGCTCGGAAACGGCTAAAAAACCCTCAGCTAGAAGAGACCAGGATAGCAGCAGCAAGCAGGCGACACGTCTAGCCGTCAGAACAGCTGTTACGACCTGCAGCAAAAGCAGCTCGAGTCTAACTCCTAGCAGGCAGGCAGACATTGCCAACCGAAGGGAGAAGACACAAAAGAAGAGTGGGGACGGAGGTCCGACCGCCACCACTAACAAAAAGTAATGGTGAAAGTTGTCCAAATCAATATCCACCGCGCAAAAGCAGCTTCTGCTGCACTAACCAGGACCAGCAACACCATTGGCCCTTATATAGCCCTCGTGCAGGAGCCCTGGACCAGCAAGAACAATAACATTCTAGGACTGTCTCAAGCAGGTAAATTGCTTTACTGCCAAGGCAGCAGTAGGCCTAGAACATGTATCGTATTTAATAATAATATCGTTCTTCCCAATAGCAGATTTTGTCAATGTTAATGAACTTTTTCAGACATTTTTCTCATTTTTAACAAAATTTCCTTTAAAATCTCACTTTGAGTCTAAATGACACCATGATAAATTCTTTTTATTGTTGTTTCTTCTTTTGACATCAAAAAATGATCTTTTATGAAGAAAGAAAGCCCATGTAGATCACATTCGCGTTAAAAATGTGGCATACATAAACATTTAAGTAAACATACTCAAAACTTAATATTACCAAAAGTACTGATTGAACAGGCAAATAAAAAATAAAGGTCTTGATACTTTAAGGCCCTGTACCTCCTCAATAAAAGATTTAAAATTTTTAAAACAATAAAAAAAACCTAAAGAAGTTTTCAATCCAAATAAAAAAGTCCAAGTCGGTCCACTGCCGTTTAAAGCTGAACCATGTCTTAAAAGTAATATACATACATAAATACGAACCCAATTAATGGTGTTTTCAAATTCAGAAAACCGTTTAGTTTGCGATTTATATTATTTTGAAAAGGAGTTACAACCGTCTGGGTTGGAGTTTGTTGTTGCTGGTGGGGTTTTATAGGCGGATTCATAGCATCTTGAATATCTTGTGTTGTTGATTGAGGAATTCTAGAAAGAGATAAACCAATTACAAATATAATTTTAAACGTTTTAGGTACTCACTTTAAGCTATAACTGCTTGACTCCTCGTCTTCGTTTGGTTCAATAAACTGCAATTGCGATCGTTTATGCCGCCACCAAAGATAGCCGCCAGCTAAGAATAAGGCAATTGCAACAGTAAGACCCAACAATGTCAGAGAAACAATCAGGAGAACGCTAGCCATATCTGTAAAGTTCAATTGCAATAATTTCAAAGTTATTTATTTCATTTTTGAATTTAAATAAATATTTTATTAAGAAAAGCAATGTAGAGCTTTAAAGAAACCAATCACCCAGCGTCCCGACATTATGAGCGCACTATGGTTTGCTTCTCTATTTGTGGGCGTGGCAGTGGGAGGGCAACATAAATTATTTCCCTACACCTTTCATTCGCCTTGGTGAACCCATGTTGCGAATTTGAAGCTTCTACGCCTTTTACTTCGGAAGTTACGAAAAATCTTCATTTGTGGGCGTGGCAGTGGGCAGGCCACATAAAATTTTTTTCCTACACCTTTCATTCGCCTTGGTGAACCTATGTTGCGAATTTGAAGCTTCTGTTGTGAGTCTCTCCTAAACTCACATGTGGTCACCTTAAACCGAGAACAAAAGGCAGTGACCTGAATTTATGAATTTCTACTTCAAGGTGATTCCATGCTACTCAAAAGCACTGTCCAACGTAAATTGCTGACAAATGCAAACATGCAGTTCTGCCGCTGGTAACAACAACAACACCGGCACAGTATAAGCACGATTGACAAACATCAGCACTACAACAGCAAATGCACAATTGCAATTCGATCGCTGGCAACAACAAAAACAACTCCACTAAGTGAACGGAAGTAAAGGCAACAACAACAGTATGGCAATGTTGTTACAATTGCAGGTGAAGGTCGCGGTCAAGATTATGCAATATGTTCTGGAAGAATCGACGACGATCGCGGATCATGGGAATATTCAATATTGTAAGATCAGCAATATTGATCTATAAAAACGGAGCTTCGACGACTGGAAGCTCAGACTCAATCTGAGACTCGACTTCGACTTCTTCTGCGAGCGTACTCACCCACGGGCCACGACGTCAGAAGCATAGGGCAGTTTCAAGTTAGGATATATAAAATTCTGTTTAGACCTAAGGATTCAAACCTTAAATAAAAGGATTAAACCTTAGATAAAATCTTTTATTTAAAAGGAAATATAGGAACTATTATACGCTCGACACTGTCTGAGCGCTTCACTTCCTTAGATCCCAACATTATTTGGCGCAGCCGGTATTCGACTGACTTTCAGTTGGATGAGAACTCAGTTTTCCTCAAAGCTTTGAACAAAATTATATTGATCGCTATGCAGCTTGGCGCATTTTGCTAAGTTGGAATTGTGTCAATTTTAATTAGCGACTAGTTGCTACCACAGGGCAAAAAAGCTTATTATGCTGCATGCGAGATTGTAATTTTTGAGCAAAGATTGTGTTGTCAAGGATATCTTGCCAATATATCTGGGCAAAAAAGCTTAGAAGAGATATTGAACATAATTTAATATTCAAAGTGTACATACATGAACGGCTATAAACGAATTTCGCCTGTGATTGGAATTGTGTCAATTTTAATTAGCGACTAGTTGCTACCAAAAACAGCCGATCAATTCATTAGCACGATTGTATGGTAAAACACAGGTCAATATTTTTTAACGCAAGTAAATATTTTTTGAATCCTGGCGTCTGGGCAGAATTATTGAAATAATATTTGTTTTACAAGAATCGACGGTAGCAGTTACCAAGCACAAGAAAATTAAATCAACGATTACACCAAGCAATGTGGCGCAGAATAAATAAAATTAAAATGTTTTTCAAAAGTTCCCAGGAAATCAACACATCAATCAACATATTCAACATTCCAGAAGGAAAGAAAAAATAAAACGAAAATGGTAAGTAAAAATTTTTATTCGATTTAATTGCTCGGAGTCCTGTCTGTTAAAACAATCCTTATTAATTCGAAACGGGAAATGAACTAAACGCCTACAACACATCAAAAAATGTCTCCGATTAATTTAACAAGGTTAGCAATAGCAAAGGATTTGGAGGATCATGCAGTAAATTTTAGAAGAGGTTATACTAATAAATTTTTAGATAAAACACCCTTACTAGAAAATCAACAAATTCGTTGTTCCTTTTGCAAGATTGAAGGTCACTCTTGGGATTTCTGCTTAAAAAGAAGGAACACACCTTATTGCACAAGTTGTGACTAGTATGGTCATGAATATAGCGTACGGTGCAATATGAGGACCACAAGCCAAATTTTGAAATCATGTACTTATTGCGGAAGAAATGGGCACTTAGAGATCACGTGTTTCAGTAAGATGAGAACTTTTTTTTGTAAAATTTGTCGAATTAATGGTCACAAGAGTAACATATTTTGCACACGAAAAAAGAAGAAGAATATTACGGAATCAAGGCAGTTCCAGAATGGGGCACAACCTAATAGAGGAGAAAGACGAAACAGGGAAAATCATATTTATAAATTTATGGCAAACAATTTTGATTCAAATAGCACAAGAATTTTTAATTTGTTCAATCAGGAAAACCCCCAGCGGCCCGGTCTTGGCCGACAGACCGGAATGCCCAGACAGAGCGAGCATATCAAGGGCCAAATCAAAGTCTAAATTTGAAAACAACAGAAGACAAATCAAAAAATTATATAGAATTAGAGGAATTAGACATAAATAGGATTTTTTTAGATGATGTTGACGAAAAAAACGATCAGTATAAATTTAAATTGTAATAAATCAGAGAAAAAAAGAATAACGAGTTCAAGAATCTTGAGTAAAAAAGAACTTTTATTAAAGAAAAATCAAAAGCAAAAGCGAAGAGTGCATTTTAACGAGAATGTGAGTTTTCATTTTTACGAGAGTTCAATGCCAATTGTAAATGCAGAATCAGAAAAAACGGTTGAAGATAAAAAGAGTAAAAACGAAGATAGAAGTCAATTTCGAAAATTATTTTTATCTTTTGTGTTACCTTTTTTAGCAGCCATAAGCGAAAAATTTTCTATTTTGCGCAATCAAACTTGGGAATGGCTAAAAAAACGAAAGAAGCACCCCTGTAGGAACCTGATTCGAAATAATCCCAAATCCTTTAATACACAATGTTCAGGCTTAGTGTCAGACGACGCGTTTATAGTATTTCCTAATCGACAAGCTATAAACGATGAGGTAACTCTGTTAGTGGACACTGGAGCTGACACTAGTTTAATTAAATGGGAAGCGTTAAAAAATGTACATAACATTTATGAATCGGAAGCCAAGAGTTTAGTGGGAGCCTTCGGAGGCACCGTTAGGAGTAAAGGAATTATAGACAGTGGTCATACAAATAATGAAGAGTTGAATTTTAAGTTTCACGTTTTACCAAAGGGAAGTAAAATTCCGGGAGATGGACTATTAGGCAGAGATGGGCTCTGGAATAAATCAGTCATAGATACCATAGATAAAGAAATTAAATTTTTCAAAAATGGCAGAGAAATTGCTTCACTACCACTTGTTAGTTCCACTTATAGCAGTCGGGTTTGTACTATTGAACCAGTCACGATCCGTGCTAGGACAGCAAGGGCAGTAGAAATATGCGCAGAGAAATTTTCCGGAGAAATCGTTAATGATAAAAAGGGACTATGTAGCGGTGGGGATGTTGTGAATAAAAAGTCGAATGTATTGGAGTACGAGTTCGACGAGGAGTTCGAGGGTTATTTTTGTGGTAAAAAATAGTAATAAAGAAGTTGGATTCGACAAGGAGGTCGAGAATAATTCTTGTGGTACTAGAAGAGATGGTACTAATAGTAATAAAGAAGTATGTGAAGATATTTTGAAAGGAAACCCACCAGATAGAGATAGAAATCCCGATGAGAAGGTATCAATTGAAAAAGTAAACCTAAATGAAGAATCAGAGGTTAGAGAGCTGACGTTGTACGAGTATTTCAAAAGTCCGAAGGTAATGCAAAGATCAATTCAAAAGTTTTTTTCCATTGTAAAAGAATCTTTTATCAAACAAAGCAAATCTAAATTAAAATTCTTGCAAATTAAGATAAAACATACAAGAGATTTAAAAGATCTAGAGAAATTTTTCGCCCAGAACTATAATGTGCCGTAGATTTATTAAAATTCAAAATACTGTCCCAAAACATAGGTTCTTCTTGACTAAAACGAGACTTGAATGTTTTTATATTTAATCATTATTGTCGAAAAAAAAAAATTCTTTTTAATATCGCTTATTGCGATATCTACATAAGGAATGGCGACGAAAAACAAATGGTTTAAGAAATTTTCGGAATAGAGTTAAAAAAAAAACTTGTTTTTAAAATATTAAACATACGAATTTTAAAGTTTTTGCAACACCAGTTTAATCTCATTTTGTAAATGTAACTTTATGGGTAAAGACCACTATGCCTTTGAAAGAACCAGAAGGGGTTAAGGGCACATAATCTGTATTTTTATTATTTTTTAGGTTAACCAAGGAATCCGACCACAAAAGCGATATCGAGCCGGTAGAACAAGCAAAGCAAAATAAATTGGTAAATATAAACAAGTATATACAAATATTCACAAAATATTTTTATATACTCAAAAACGTTTAATTCAAAATCAATACCTTGAAAGCATAGGTATTTTTGCGTTTATAAAACACTTTTTACTGTTTGATCGAAAAGAAATAAAAAAAAAAAAAAAAAATTTTTTTTTTGAGAGAATAACATAAGTACATACTTATATAAAAAAAGAGATTATACTTGAATTCATAAAAAAAAAACACAAATATAGTACTTGAAAAAAAAAAAAAAAAAATAAATAAATAAAAAATTACGAGAAAAAGTGAATCACAAATTTTTATCAATTTTTAATTACGGTGACGGGTACATCATAAGAAAACAATATATGTATTATTAACTGTGAAAACAAACGGTAGAAAAAAATTATATTCATAGACAAAAACCTCAAAGTATAGGTACCTAACAAAACTTTTGTTTTCGAAACTCTTATAAACATAGTACAATTTAAGAAAAATAATAGAAAAAAAGAATTATAAAAGAAAATATGAAATTGAACAATAAAAAGTAAATGTTAAAAAAAATAAACAATAAATAAAGTATACATGATTGTTAAACAAGCTGCAAGAAAATGAATTCAAAACATTATATAGATAATAAGAAAGTATACTATGAAATAAATTTTATATATTAGATTTAAGCCCAAAGAATGGCCTGGATACGCACTATCAAAACAGCGGGAGTATCACTTAAAGAACAGCAGTGGTATACCTCAAACACGCATAGACATAAATTTCACAATTCATCATTTGCCTAAAAACAACGTCTTCGCCAGCCTTAGGCAAACATCTAAATTTCTTAACCACCATTAAAAGACAATCACCTTAAACGCTTCAAAATTGTCTCCTTTGAATCATGAAGCAACCAAGCAACAGTAACGATGCATACGGTACGGTATACATCATATGTTAACATTTTTCGTTCATCTAAATCATCAACAACTAGTACGCGACTTCATTAAGAAGGGGAGAGGAGGGAGTCAAGGTTGTCCCTCAATTAAAAGTTCTGAACAACCTGCCTGCATTATTTTTTCTTCAAACAACGTCTATGTGATAACAACTTTCAACAGCAACATTAACATGAAAATCTTCTAGTAAAATCTCAACCGCCGCAGTTTAATCGAACTGATGCATGACAAAAAAACATCCAGTTCGGAGTTTTCTATCGTCGCCTTGTTGCAACTTTCTTCAAAGGGGGAGGGATGTTGTGAGTCTCTCCTAAACTCACATGTGGTCACCTTAAACCGAGAACAAAAGGCAGTGACCTGAATTTATGAATTTCTACTTCAAGGTGATTCCATGCTACTCAAAAGCACTGTCCAACGTAAATTGCTGACAAATGCAAACATGCAGTTCTGCCGCTGGTAACAACAACAACACCGGCACAGTATAAGCACGATTGACAAACATCAGCACTACAACAGCAAATGCACAATTGCAATTCGATCGCTGGCAACAACAAAAACAACTCCACTAAGTGAACGGAAGTAAAGGCAACAACAACAGTATGGCAATGTTGGTACAATTGCAGGTGAAGGTCGCGGTCAAGATTATGCAATATGTTCTGGAAGAATCGACGACGATCGCGGATCATGGGAATATTCAATATTGTAAGATCAGCAATATTGATCTATAAAAACGGAGCTTCGACGACTGGAAGCTCAGACTCAATCTGAGACTCGACTTCGACTTCTTCTGCGAGCGTACTCACCCACGGGCCACGACGTCAGAAGCATAGGGCAGTTTCAAGTTAGGATATATAAAATTCTGTTTAGACCTAAGGATTCAAACCTTAAATAAAAGGATTAAAACCTTAGATAAAATCTTTTATTTAAAAGGAATATAGGAACTATTATACGCTCGACGCTGTCTGAGCGCTTCACTTCCTTAGATCCCAACACTTCTACGCCCTTTTACTTCGGAAGTTACGAAAAATCTTCATTTGTGGGCGTGGCAGTGGGCGGGCCACATAAAATATTTTCCTACACCTTTCATTCGCCTTGGTGAACCTATGTTGCGAATTTGAAGCTTCTACGCCTTTTACTTCGGAAGTTACGAAAAATATTCATTTGTGGGCGTGGCAGTGGGCAGGCCACATAAAATTTTTTCCTACACCTTTCATTCGCCTTGGTGAACCTATGTTGCGAGTTTGAAGCTTCTACGCCTTTTAATTCACAAGTTACGATAAGCCCTTATTTGTGGGCTTATTTGTGGGCGTGGCTCACGGAGGGCGGCGTCCATTTTTTTCCAGGATATGTCCCTTTTCGTAGTTTACCAGTACACCAAATATCAATGGAATGTGTTGCGTTATTTGCAAGTTACAAGCATTTTACTGAAAACACATTATATTCATTTGTGGGCGTGGCAGTGGGCGGATGTCTCCTATTTTTACTTAGGATCATACTCGGATCCCGATATACGTGTGTGCAAAATTTCGACTTGATTGGTCCAGCCGTTTTGGAGGAGATCCGACCACGGACGGACGGACAGACGGACATGTCTAAATCGATTCAGTTTTTGATCCTGATCATTTCTATATATATACACTCCCGCTCATTTGAATAGGTTTGAAATATTTTTCATGTATAAGCATGTCTCGTTCAGGATGTGTTTCAATTATATGGTCTTTCTGTATGTGTATTGAGAGGTCAATCATTTACCAACAACCGTGGAAAAAATCATAACATAATGACCACCCGTTTAGATGCGTTCATTAGCGTTATTTTTAATTTAGTGTGAGGGGCGCTTAAAGACTGTTAACATTTATCAAAATTTCGTCACAACACTTTGACAATTTATGAAAAAAACAAAAATGGGATGCGGAAAAGTCTTGACTGAAGCAGAAAAAGGCAAAATCCAAGCTTATAAGGAAAGTGGTTTAATTCACGCAAATATTGCCGCAATAATTGGACGAAGCCAAAATGTAGTAAGCAGGATTTTAAGGAATGAGTCTAATTATGGAAAAAACATGAAAGGAAGAACTCATAAAGCTGCAACTGCCGCTGAAAGAAGACTTATCCTAAGGAAGGCGTCGAATTCTCATCACAGTGCTGCAAAAATTAAAGAAATTACGCGTGTTAAAGCTAGCTTAGCAACCGTTAAACGCGTCATACAGGCTGCTAAACATTTAAAGAGGCTCAAACTTAAAAAAAAAACACCACTTAACGTGGCTCGTAAGGAAGCACGGATGCATTTTTATCGACAACACATGTCTTGGGATAACCAATGGAAAAACGTTGTATTTTCCGACGAAAAAAAATTCAATCTGGAAGGACCAGATGGGCATAACTATTAATTCCATGACTTGCGTAAGGAAGAGCAATACCTGAGTCGCAGTGTAATGGTGTGGGGTGCCATTTCCTATTATGGAACTATCGAACTACATTTTCTTACTTCTAGAACGGAATTAGCTATAAAAATGTGATTCAAAATGCTTTTCTTAACATTTCTGAAATTTTTGGACCATTGTCTTGGAGATTCCAGCATGATAATGCACCCATTCATACTGCTAAAGTTGTCAAGGAGTGGATTAAGAGCCAAGGTGTCCAGTTAATAAACTGGCCTCCATAGTCTCCAGACCTCAACATCATAGAAAACGTTTGGGGCTTATTTGCACGAAAAGTTTATGACTCGGGAAAGCAATATGAAACCACGGAATTCCTCAAAGAAGGTATTCAAAAAGCTTGGGCAGAAATTTCGCTTAACTTTCTGCAAAAGTTATACGAATCTATTCCACACCGAGTATTTGAAACAATTTCAAAACATGGAGGATCCACGCACTAGTAGTGCCTTAAAATTTGTTCAATTAACAATATTAAAATAAAAAATCATAAAAAAATTTGATATTTAAATATTTATTTTATTTTTATTTCTGATGAACCTATTCAAATGAGCCGAAAAATTTAACGATTTTTTTGTAATTTTTTACAAAAGTAACCATATCATCTAAACGGGTGGTAATTATGTTATGATTTTTTCTACAGTTGTTGGTAAATGATTGACCTCTCAACACACATACAGAAAGACCATATAATTGAAACACAGCCTGAACGAAACATGCTTATACATGAAAAATATTTCAAACCTATTCAAATGAGCGGGAGTGTATGTCTATATCTCCGGAGCTTAGTTCTCCCCGTTACAAGATTCGCACAAAACTAATATACCCCGCTTACGCTGGGTATAATTATTATACTTGAATATGATCGTCCATGAATACTTTTGTCAAAACAATCGAATGCACTCCTTCAGATTGCACCTATTTACCAACTCGATTTTAAAGGATTTTTCCGTATCTATATAAATGCTGTTTTTTTTAAGGACTTTAGCCGTGTAAGCACGAAAATAATTAGGGTATTCCCTTAAAAGTGAAAAGATTGAAAAATCGTAAAAGTGTAAAATTTTTCATACAAAATTTCGTTCATTAATTTCTAAGCCTTCTTGATTTACGATTTTTCGAAGTTTTCGAGGCAAATACACGTTTAAGGGAAGACCTCTATTATTTGAAAAAATTCTTATGCAAGCGTTTTTATACACAGCGTAAGTAGGGTATATTAGTTTTATACGAAGCTAGAACTAAGCTCTGTATATATAGACAAATATGCATTTTTTTTATCAGGATCGAGAACTGAATCGATTAAGACACGTCCGTCTGTTCGTCCGTCTTTCTATCCGTCTGTACATATGACCAATGTAGACGGGGGAAAAACCACATAAAATCAATAAAAACCACATTGATTCAATTTGAAATGAAAGTCTAGTAACGTAGAAAAATTTTGATTCAATATGGAACACCATTGAACTAATATGCTCTACAGACGGCAATCTTATGCTACAGTTCCACTTATTCATTAATGAAAACTTAATGAGAAGTGATTCCACTATCAATTAACCGATTTTTTATTAGCTAAACAGCTGATTCCAATTGTACGAGGGTGGTCTGAAAAGTTTGTGACCTAACAAAGATACGAGTCATATATAATTTATATTATATAATTTTTAAAAATATTTTTCTACATAATTTCCTTGACATATGGCGCGAAAACTCTGATTTTTTAAACGCCTAAAGTGCGGCAACAGAGCGTTGAAAATGTTTATTTCAACAAGTTTTCGGTATAATGTAAGCAAACGCGGCACACAATACGCGGAAAGCTTTTTCATGCCTGATGGGCTCTACGCAGATATGCAGGAAGTAAATTTCCTATACTAAACACATGCTAAAAAAAAGAAGTACTTTGAATTACTTCTGATACTTCAACGAATACGCAGATTAAAAGCAATCGAACATGCAGGGTTGCATTTAAATCATACTATTTCTATATTTCTGTCGACCTGTCATCGAAATTTCAACTCTGATTTCCTTTCTTCACAAGAACGAGCTCTATACTTCATGCGTATCTGCGTAGAGCCCTTAAGTCTTGATTCAATATGCGTCGAACAAGTTTTTTGGACTTGTTAATGGCCTCTGGCAGATCTCTCACTTTAATTTGGCACTATTTGGTGGTGAACTTTATCAATGTTATCATCAGTGGTTGAAGTTTTTGGACGTCCCGAACGCTCATCTTCTCCCAAGCAATTGCGGTCAATAACAACTGAGCATCCTAAATCCCTGAAATATTGGTGAGTACTCGTGACAGCTTGCCAAAGCAAGATAGCCAAAAGGCAAAGGAAGAAACTAACGGAGCTAACCTATTAGTTTTGGTCAGCGAATTCTCATTATGCGCTTTTTGCTTGACCACTGGCAGTGCGAAAACAAGACTTATTTCGACAAAATGATTAAATTTTTTTTGGCGGAACCCATTTCTTTTGAAAGTCAGCTGATCTGGGAAGGTAGAGTTGCATTTTCACTTACTAGAGATGGCGATAAACTCGATAAATGCAAGAATATGGAATGCAACCATGTTCATTAAACCTAATGAAAAGTTAATGTGTCATTACCACCTCATTATCGGCCAGCGTTTTGTATGGGTAATGGCAACTTAATGACTTCATTAGCGCGGTAATGAGAAAATCCGCTAATTATCCCAAGTGGAACCGGGGTATTAAATTAGTAATTTAATGATAAATTATTCATTACAAAAGTGGTCTTACAGACGATAAATTTATTAATAATTTGTGAGTTGTCAAAAGAAATTTTATGAATTTTAGTTTTCATCAGCTGTTTCAGTTTTTCGTGAGCAGTGTTGCACAAAAAAAAAAAAACGGTTTTCGTACCAAAATTTAAGTGTTGCATTGAAAATGTACTAAATTACTATTTTATTAAGCTCATTTAGATGCTCTAAATTACGAATAAATGGGCGAGTTAATTATAATTAGGCCTTAAATTAGTAATTCATGTGCCGTCTGTAGAGCATATAAGGTGGCGCAATTTCGACGATTTTAATATAGAAATCATTTAAAATGATATTTTTCGGTATTGAATTAATTTTGATTGTACTTAATTGTGATATGAATTCTCGTCCCAGGTCGGTGGGTTCGATCCCTACTCCAGCGAGAGTCGATTTGCTTTTTTTTTTTTTTTTTTTGTTGGGAAAGTAGATAATTTAACATTTGCATTATTAAAACAAGTAAGAAAGCTAAAGTCGGTCAAGCCCGACTTTGAAATACCCAGCGTCCCGACATTATGAGCGCACTATGATTTGCTTCTCTATTTGTGGGCGTGGCAGTGGGAGGGCAACATATATTATTTCCCTACACCTTTCATTCGCCTTGGTGAATCCGTGTTGCGAATTTGAAGCTTCTACGCCTTTTACTTCGGAAGTTACGAAAAATCTTCATTTGTGGGCGTGGCAGTGGGCGGGCCACATAAAATTTTTCCCTACACCTTTCATTCGCCTTGGTGAACCTATGTTGCGAATTTGAAGCTTCTACGCCTTTTACTTCGGAAGTTACGAAAAATCTTCATTTGTGGGCGTGGCAGTGGGCGGGCCACATACAATTTTTTCCTACACCTTTCATTCGCCTTGGTGAACCTATGTTGCGAATTTGAAGCTTCTACGCCTTTTACTTCAAAAGTAACGAAAATTCTCTATTTGTGGGCGTGGCAGTGGGCGGGCCATATTAATTTTTTTCCTACACCTTTCATTCGCCTTGGTCAACCTATGTTGCGAATTTGAAGCTTCTACGCCTTTTACTTCACAAGTTACGATAAGCCCTTATTTGTGGGCGTGGCTCACGGAGGGCGGCGTCAATTTTTTTCCAGGATATGTCCCTTTTTGTAGTTTACGAGTACACCAAATATCAATGGAATGTGTTGAGTGGTTCGCAAGTTACAAGCATTTTACTGAAAACACATTATATTCATTTGTGGGCGTGGAAGTGGGCGGATGTCTCCCGTTTTTACTTAGGATCATACTTGGATCCCGATATACCTGTGTGCCAAATTTAGACTTGATTGGTCCAGCCGTTTCGGAGGAGATCTGACCACGGACGGACGGACAGACGGACGGACGGACAGACGGACATGTCTAAATCGATTCAGTTTTTGATCCTGATCATTTCTATATATATATGTCTATATCTCCGGAGCTTAGTTCTCCCTGTTACAAGATTCGCACAAAACTAATATACCCCGCTTACGCTGGGTATAAAAACTGAGATATAAAAGATTTTACCAAAAATTTTAGGCTTAAAAAATTAAAAATAAATATTCTATACACAGAGAAAACGATACCACATAAAATGGAAGAAAAACAATAATAATAATTGAAACCATAGAGAAAAACTTATTGTTTATTTTAACGAAAAATTGAACGAAAATTCAAGAAGATAACTTATCATTTTGATACGAATTCTTGTAAAAAACCAGGTCGGCGGGTTCGATCCCTGCTCCAGCGAGCGTCGTTTTTTTTTTTTTTTGGAAAAGTAGATAATTTAACATTTACATTATTTGAAAAACAAAGATTTTACCAAAGTTATTATGCTTAAAAAATTAAAGATAAAGATTCTACAGGAATTTTTTGAAAGAGCTGTGCGTGACGTTTGCGAAGGCCCGACGAAAGCAACTTGTTTTTATTGGTTCGCGTCCAACTTAGTTTCTCAGCTTCCCGCATTTTTTCGCTAAAATTTTTACTTGCCTGTTTTTTATTCTCCATTTTTCCACAAATTCTTTGGCCTGCTACAAAACTAGCACACTTCAACTTCGCCATCGCGAGATCTGATTTAAACTTGCTACGTTTATTATATCAATATAAGTGCTAATCAACTGCTCAATAAGGGGATCTTATCGATTTTATGGGGTCATATTTTTCTGTGTGAATAAATTCCATATTAATTTTATAACGTTTGTTATTGATTCAATAGGTAGAAACGTAGGTAAATTTCAACGCAATTCACGAATTAATATGAAAACAAACTCAAACCAATATGGTTCAACTTCAAATCAATGCAATTTTAACATACTCCACGAAATATATGGAAACTACATCCAATCAAAGTTAAAAATTTTTATCTTAATATGTTTCGGTATTATTTTTCTTCTATATTGAAACATATTGAATTCTGTGCACGTGAAATGCAGCCCTGCTCTCGACATTAGTAGCCGCGGCGAATTTTGGTTCAATTAGGCGGTCTTTTTATGACGTCTGACTGTTTCCGATTTCCTTCTTCTCTTGGGCATCGACAGCAACGCGTCGCGATAACGGACTATCTTTGCGTATATCCACGGAGTATTATTTAATCATTTGTAATACTAAAATTATATTGTATCAACAGTCAAGTATCCGACCTGGCTCGGCATCCTAACATTATTTTGTTGGAATCAAATACATTTATTCTGTAAAATTATTCCGTTCCGGTAAAATAAGATAATTATATTGAAATAATCGAATTTTGAATATTGCGTCCTTATTCGCGTCTAAACCCGGAAAGAAAAACGTGAGTATAGTTCTTCTGGAAACTATCACCTTTGGAGAGAAGTCCTAAATCTATCGTTTTCTCTTGATCCCTTTATCCGATCGATCGCGGCCCAAACAAATTCATATGGCTCGGATTTGATTTTAAATTGCAGTTTTTCCCTCAGTAAAGTAATAGGAGTAGAAGCTTCAAATTCAAAACCAGAGATCCTAACTAACTATTAAATTTTTTTTAGAATCGAAAAAATTGCATTTAAAACGACGAAAATTTTTTACGTTAGTCGATAATACGCATGATTGGGATTTTTTTGGTTTTCGTTGGTCAAAAGGTTTTTTTTTTATTTTTGGATAAATATTTTTGACGGTGCTTCAAAACGATCGTGAATGAGAAAAAAAACTTTTCAGTTTCTTATAATCTTTTGTTTTCAAGAAATAGTTTTTAATTTATTTCGTTAAGAAAAAAAATATATGTATCATATATAAATAGCGCTGCTGATCGCGGTGGTTATTAGGTAACGTAAAAACAATTTATTGAAAAATAAATGTTATAAGGCAACGGGCAAAAATATTTATCGAACGATTAAAATTATGACCAACGGAAAAATGGTTTTTCTTCAATAACCGTTATAGAAGAATGAAATAAATTTTCATTGTTTAAAACTGTCATCTTAAAATGATTTTTTTTTAATACAAACTTTAATAGTTATAGTCCAACTTTTTTTCCTAATTTCTTATAACTGTTATGTCTCTGTTCAAAACATTGATGGACCAAGGCTCATGGAGGGTGTAGGACAAAAATCTATGTGGCCCGCCCCCATAAGTTGTGACTTTTGGTCACATTCGTACGGAAAGGCAATAATGTCGGGAAGCTCGGTATATATGTAGATGTCGGGCCTGAGCGAATTTAGCTTTCGGATGATGCATTGTCTGCTCCAAAATGCTGCAATACCTCCTTTAAAAAAAATTGTTTTTTTTTTTAATCAACACAAAAATACGATATCAGAAAAATTTTTTTTGCTTTCGTGTTCGCAAGTCCATAAGAAAAGTGAAAAATTCTCAAAAAAAAAATTTATTATTTGTGAACAAGTGAAGTCTCGATCATAGGGAATCATACACCGAGAGAAAAAGGTTGTTATATTAACTGAAAAAGCAGGTTAAAATAACCGAGTTCACCGTTAATTCTTAGCTTATGTGTAGTAGCGGTCAATTCAACAGTACAAACACAGTCAATAAGGATATAACCAAGTATTACAGTATGAGAAACGAGCTAATAGGCAATTCAACAAAGCTAATAGGCAATTCACCAAAGGCAACAACAACCACACGGCATACCAGGCAATCCACCACGATGCCTCTTTGGGCATTGTTGTCGTCTCTAGAAATTGGGCAAGTACGAGCAGTTAGTTTTTTTTAGGGATTTTTTTTCATTTATAACCGGAGAAAATCAGATATTTATAGTTTTTTTAAGAATGATTGTACCATTTTAAACTGTAGAATTTATTTTAACATTTAATTTTTCTTTTTAGTAATAGAAAAATTCACGTACTACAAAAAACTGATTTCCGAGTTTTTGGTCTTGTTTAATTTAGACGTTAGTGTGGCATCCATGGACAACAGATGGTGCCAAATGGAACGAGTCAATAGTGCAAATCGATGGTGAAAATAGTAACCGACTACAATTTGAACGTTTAGCTTTTAGAAATGAGACTTTCTGTCTGTCTGATTTTCAAAGGTATTCCTTCGTTGTAGGGTTTTTTTATAAAATTCATAAATGCTGCCCTAAAACCAAATTTTTTTTAAATACATAGTGGAATTATTTATTTCGACTTAGTTAAGGGCATAAAATGTAGATTCCAAATATAGAAAAGTGGCCGCGCCAAAAGGCGTTATTCGAAAATTGAATTTAACACCCAAAATTCAGATGGCGCTTGAAACAAAGACGACATAAATACTTCTTTTTTAATCGTTGACATCCTCTACAAAAATTTACTTAAGTGGACGAAAAAAAGGGTACCTCCAGCACTAGGGTCAGCCTCAAATATCGTCTGAACTGCTGTTAAGTCATAATCTTTCGAGATATTTGCATGAAATAAGGAATTTGAGCTTATATTTAGCCTCCGATTAAAAATTTAATAGCTGTTTATCTGAGTGAGGTATTCTATGGCCAGGTTCTCTTTACTATAACACCCTTACTTTTTTCATTTTGAAACATGAATTTTAAAAATATATAAATTCCTTTTATGTCGAATTATCTTGCTTTTTATTTGGTTTTATTATGTTTTAAGAACTCTTTTGAGTACTCGGTTCAGAATCGATAAAAGCTTTGCGCTTAGAGTATTTGTGCATCGCTGACGAAGTCGTTCAATTTAAATGCAATATTGAATACTGATTTGCGACGGTCGCAGATGCTTAAATGTACTCTAAAATGAAGGAGCATCTCTACTTTGCTGTTTGCAACTTCAATTTTTGCTAAAAAGGGTCATAATATAATGTTATGGCATGTTTAAAAATCGCAAATTCTTCGACTTATTTTTGACAGTCAGCTGATTTTTACTCAACTTCACCACAGCATTGGGAGCCATATAGCATTTTGACAGGCTTTCCCATACTGTAATACTTGATCCAAGTATTACAGTATGGGAAAGCCTGTCAAAATGCTATTTGGCTCCAAATGGTGTGGTGAAGTTGAGTAAAAATCAGCTGACTGTCAAAAATAAGAAGAAGAATTTGCGATTTTTAAACATGCCGTAGCTTTATATTTTGACCTTTTTTAAGTAAAATTGAAGTTGCAAACAACAAAGTAGAGATGCTCCTTCATTTTAGAGTACATTTGAGTATCTGCGACCCCCGCAAATCAGTATTCAATATTGCGTTTAAATTGAACGACTTCGTCAGCGATGCACAAATACTCTAAGCGCAAAGCTTTTATCGATTCTGAACCGAGTACTCAAAAGATTTCTTAAAACATAATAAAACCAAATAAAAAGCAAGATAATTCGACATAAAAGGAATTTATATATTTTTAAAATTCATGTTTCAAAATGATAAAAGTAAGGGTGTTATAGTAAAGAGTACCTGGCCATAGAATACCTCACTCAGATAAACAGCTATTAAATTTTTAATCGGAGGCTAAATATAAGCTCAAATTCCTTATTTCATGCAAATATCTCGAAACATTATGACTTAACAGCAGTTCAGACGATCTTTGAGGCTGACTTTAGTGCTGGAGGTACCCTTAAAATTCGTCCACTTAAGTCAATTTTTGTAGAGGATGTCAACGATTTAAAAAGAAGTATTTATGTCGTCTTTGTTTCAAGCGCCATCTGAATTTTGGGTGTAAAATTCAATTTTCCAATAACGACTTTTGGCGCGGCCACTTTTCTATATTTATTCTATGTATGTCAAACGATTTTGGTTTTAGGGCAGCATTTATGAATTTTATAAAAAAAAAACCCTACAACGAAGGGATACCTTTGATAATCAGACAGACAGAAAGTCTCATTTCTAAATGCTAAACGTTCAAATTGTAGTCGCTTACTATTTTCACCATCGATTTGCACTATATACGTGAATTTTTCTAATAATAAAAAGGAAAAATAAATGTTAAAAGAAATTCTAAAGTTTAAAATGGTATAATCATTCTTAAAAAAACCATATTATATCTGACTTTCTCCGGTTATAAATGACAAAAAATCCCTTAAAAAAACTAACTCCTTGTACTTGCCCAATTTCTAGAGACGACAACAATGCCCAAAGAGGCATCGTGGTGGATTGCCTGTTACGCCGTGTGGTTGTTGTAGCCTTTGGTGAATTGCCTATTAGCTTTGTTGAATTGCCTATTAGCTCGTTTCTCATACTGTAATACTTGACTTGGATCATGTAGGACTGTAGGTCTAACTGTCGACGTCGAAAAGCCTCTGCCGCGATGGGGATATACACCATTAGGCAGGCATAGGAAATTCAACAAATTGGGGATATTCACCAAAAAGCTACCAACAAAAACCTTAAGCAGGAATATGAAATTCAACAAATTCGAGAAATTCACCAGAAAGCTACCAACAACAATACGGGCAGACACAAAGTGGCACTATGATGCCACTTGCAAGAAAATTATCAAAGAAACACGGGGTCGGCTCGGATTTTTATATTGCTTCAAAAGTTCATAATTGAAACTTTAATAAATGTATTACGATATGTTTTTGCTGAATGTGCACGAATTTAGAATTTAGTATTTTCGCTGAAACAGTGTGATCAAAAAGTTATGTGGACAAGGTAGGACTAAAAGAACAATTTCTATTTCTCCTTAATATTGAAAATCCTAGATTAGTTTAATGTTTTTTAAGCTTTTCATGGCATTTTAAGAGTTTGGTAGATATTTTATATGTAATGTACTCGAAAATCGCCCAAAATTAAAAATAAAAGTGGCAATGCATTTCACCACAGCAGAGCTAAAGATTTCGCTGCCATAGCATGCTTCTCTTTTCCTCGTGCTATATGCATATGTTGAAGCAGCGTAGCTCTAACACATTGCAGGGATTAGGAAGAAGAAGAGTTAGACCTATAGTCCTATATGACTTGGATATAACTATCTGATTGTTGATATAACTGTCTCGCGGTTAAATCAACTGTCACCAGTGACTGGGGAAAAAAATTTATTTTTTGCTTTGACTTTTTTTGTATCTTCTTTTATTAATTTTTTCTGTTTAATTAAATTATTATATTTTTTCTTTATTTATTTGTTTCTATTTAAATCTTTTTCTCTTTCATCTCTTTAAATTTTCTCACCTCGGCCGAGCCTTGAACCGCTGACCTCCACTTCGCTGGGCGAACGTCTTAACCATTACGCTAAACGAACGAATTTATTATGTTGGTCAAAATGCTCACTTGAGTTTATTGTTGCTCAAGTTTTGGGGAACGTGCTTAAGGAATTGTTTCACTCCCAAATTTTTTTGCTTGAAAATGAACCATTAAAAAAAAAATTAAATAAATTAAAACCTTAAAAATTTAGGAGAAAATTTTTGTCTTCCAAAACAACTACACTCTGAACAAAAAAAAAAAAAAAACTAATTAAAAAAAAATTCAGAAAAATTCCCGCCGCCAGCAGGGATAGAACCCCGAAGCTCACGACTGTCGAGTCACAGCTTAAACAACTGAGCTATCGAAAACTCCGGAGACGGTTGATCAGAATGCGAACTTATACGTTTAAGTGAACGAAAGCGAATTTGAACATAAAAATTAACTGTTTTTCAACTGTTCATTCGACTCCCTTTTTCAGTGCATTTAACGCGGAATACAGTTTATTTGACCACTCTTACTTTAACTGTTCTAAGTAGTTGATTTAACTGTTGTTATTTCTCTCGGTGGAAGGAAATGATAAGTTATCTTTCTGTTTTCTTAGAAGTAGTTTGGATTTTCACTTTGTGCAGTAAGATTGGTTGCTTCAAAATTTAGGTATATTTGTGGCTTATAGGGCATTTACATATACGTTTTAGCGCTACTCGTTTAAGCTAAAACGACTAAGTCAAAACGGGGTGTTTACATATGCACATGTCGTTTTGTCATTTTGTAGTTATCTTTTGTTTGCTTAACATGTGAAATATGAGTGAATATTGTTATTTAGATAAGAAGCAATTATTGAAATTGCATTCGTTTTCTACATTGGTTGTGGAAACAACCTCACAATTTTTAAATTAGAAATTTCAATTACCATATGTCTTGCATTTTTATAGTGATGACACTCAGATTTCGATAGTTTTAGCTGTTATAAGCAGGATTTATCTTATTTAGCTACTTGTTTTAAGTTAAAACAGGAAAGTTTATCGTTTTAGTTTTGTACGATAAAACGGGAAAAATCTAAGTTGTTTTAGAGCTAAAACGGGCAAAGTTACTAAAACGCCAATAAAACGACATATGTAAACGGCCTATATTGCTATTGTAAGCATCTTTCTTGTTAACTTACTATGTCAGCCGAAACCTTATATCCACAATATAAACATCTCCAGAAAGTTTGGCTTTTAAAAAACTCGTCTGCGTTAATGTGCTAAAAATGCAGTGTACACGTTGAAACACATGCGTTGTGTGTGTGTGCCAGCCAGCAATCGAATATGAACAGTTAAACAATCATCAAGATCGGCACTTTTCATTCTTTAATTTTTAATTTACAAAAACACTTATATTATTATCATTATCGCGCTTATAATGGACACATCACTTCCATAATTCGTTGATTGAGTGACAATTAAGGCATCGGGAGGTTTTTTTTTTTTTATTTATTTGTTATTGTGCACATTAAGCGCTTGTCTAATATATAACTTCAAAATGAATCAAATTCTTTGCATATATCACTGACAATTTGAAACACTTAAATATACATACATATGTATATATCTTTGTCTGAGGTCAATTTAAAATTAGCATTACAACATATTATTATTATCTTCAATTCATTCAAAGAATTTATTTGTTCTTCGTAGTCTGCAGTTTTTCGGGTTTAAACGATCCTTTAAGTTCGAAGTTTATACCTTAGGGTTAGACAGTCATAACGGCAAACACGGATGTTTCGGTTCAAAAAGCAATTTGCATTTCTTGACTGACATTATATTTATTGCGTCAATTGAACTGCATTGTTGATATTTGTCATTGATATTGAATTAAACATGACCAATATTTTTAGAAATATATTCAAAATTTTTGACTTCTAGTAAAAAATTCGTCCTATTTTACCTTAAATAATAAGTATATTGGTTAAGTTTCAACTATGAGGCTGAGTTTTCAAATAATTTAAGGGGACCTTCTGGTCTAGAATTTTTTGAAAATTGATTTTTTTTTTTTATATATTTCGGAAGAATAGACTTTTAAGAATATGCTGGCAAAGTTTCGTGAAGATATTGGACAATATTTGTTTTGCTACAGCCTTTTTAGAAGGTGGAGACAGCAGGCAGCGCGCTTGATCAAAGCAACTTTGAACGCGTTTATCTCAAAACCACTTTTTTTTGACCTGGTGTGAATGAAAACAAAAAAACCATCGAACCGATTTGTCTGGAATTTTTATATATTATTCATAACATCAATGGCTATGGCCCGAACTAGAATCGAATTTTTATTTCAAGAACTTCATATTTTTTCATCAAAAAAATTGTCAAAAAAAGGGGAGTTTTTGATGGTTGAAATAAAAAATTGCGCCATTTTGTCAATTTAAAAAAAATTTTTTTTATTCTAGTTCCTGCCATAGCCGCATTCATTCTGATTTATAACATATTTTTGTTTTTTTTTCGATTACCAGAACTGCCAAAATCTTTCACACCACGGAGGTACTTTTTCAAAGAGTGTCCACTTCAACGCCATTTTTAAAATACCAAAAAAAAAAATATTACAACATTTTTTATTTTTTTTCAATAAAGAATATAATAAGCCTGCATACTTAGAAAATCGTTTTTGATTTGGCTTAATACCAAAAAAAAATCATGAAAATACCCTAAATTTTCGTGCTCTAGACCAGAAGGTCCCCTTAAGTTTCAACTATGAGGCTGAGTTTTCAAATAATTTAATTTTCTAGCACAATATCCTAAACCGGGTTGGGCAAAGGAAAACTTCAAAAGAGTTGAAGTCAGTGCTGAAATGGTTCGGCGTTTCGATTGACTACCAAAAAGTTATACTTTTGTATGTAAACATGTGCCACATATTAATATTTCTACGTCGTTTGACAAATGTTGAAAGCTCTGTTGGTATTTCGGTAAGTAATACGGAGTAATGGAAAAAATATATATACATATTTTTATTCTGAGTATGTATAGGAATATATATATGTATATACATATATAAATGATGGATAGATATTAATATAAACATGTATTTATATATATTTATCTATGTGGATATGTATGTATTTATACAAATATACATAAGGCATTCGGCAAAGTTCGTTGGAAATGTGCTTTGGGAGCACAATGCCGCCCCTTAAACTTACAGGTTTAAGAGGAGATGTCCTACCCTTTTATCTGTCATTACACATTTATTTTCATTCAATTTTGAAAACCAATATGGTGAAGTGCGCAGTTCGTTTGTAGTAACATTGAAATTGTGAATTTTTCATAGGAGGATAACTATTTCGTTTTGCATGGGAAATCTCAACTTCATAAACATTCGTATAAGACTCTTTTAGTGAACAAAAATGTTCTTTTATCTAAATTATATATTCTTTAATTTTAATTTTAATTTTAATTGTGTTGTATAACCAAATAATATGCGACATATTTGCTTGTTACATTTTTTTTTTTACACATTTATATCGCACATTTTCTAGGCACATTCATATTTCATAAGTTAAATTGAAATTAAAAAAAAACTTTCACATATTTAAATATTTATGCGCGGATATCACTCAGAGTTTGTTTTTATTTTCTTATTGCACATGTTTCGGTTAAATTTTCATAGTGCGGTGGCTGTCCGAGATGCGTTGTCGAAAAGCACTGAAAACTTATCCATATTATGATTTGTAACTCTGGAATTCACAGATGAGCTTTTCCACCCTCAAACTTTAGGGTATAAAAGTGTATAAGTAAATTTCAAGAGAGCGAGTGTTAATGGGATTTCATTACACTGTGTCGCATATAGAGTATTCCATAAAATATATACCATATATATATATAGAGTTATGTACATATTTAAAAATTTTATTTTCCCAACTTTTCTATTAAATTCTATAATTTTCTTTTTCCGCTGTCCAACCTTGAATTGGTAGAGCAATTTGCTCTTATTTGCTTGTGCAAGTGCTTTAACCCGCAAGTTGGAGTATGTTTGTGTGTAATCAGACCAAAGTTTTTGATGGTTAAGCTTTACAGCTGTGCACAAAAATACACAAGCGAACTCATTTGAACTCATTTTTCTCAAATGTGGTGTAAGCTTTTTTAAAATTTTGAAAAACTTTTGTATTTTTTAACATCATTTTTCAATATTAAGGGTATTCACAAAGGGAAATTTTAAACGTCGGAAAATGTGGAAAATCGCAAAATTGCAACATCGTAGAATGTTTCTTTGTGAGCAACCCAGTGAAGAAAGCGTTTATTTATTTTGAAAATATTTATTTATACAATAATAAAAACTTTACATGACTATTACTTAATTATTCAATATTAACCAATAAAGGGGGAAAAGAGGCTTTTAAGCTCTTAAAAAATGTTGGCAGCACCATTTTATGTTGCACAATTACAACGCGAAAAGAAACACGCTCGGGAGTGTCGCAAAAAGTCTACACAAGGGTGATGACTTTTTTTGAAACTCTTTTCCTGTATCATAGTACGATGATCTTTTATTAAGTACTTCATAAAATACTAATTTTAAGGTTATGTGATAAAAAAAAATGTCACCCACCAAGTCATTTGAAAAATTTAATTTTTAATTTTTTTCCAAATATTTGAAGTTACTGTAAGCAGAGTCGCTCCTAGAGGGGTCCAATGTAAGACCAACTCCCATTATTTTTTTATTCCCAACAATTTCTCGAAACAAACCTTCCCCCTATCTCTACTCCTTAAGGGGGCTCCCATACAAAAGTAATTTTTTTATGAATTTTCCCCCCACTGTCCTAACTAGTCCTAGAGTGCCCCTAGAGAAGTCAAATGTTTGACCGACCCCCATTAACTTTGTCTCCCTAACATTTTTTTCCCAACATACTGACCCCCATATTTCCCCTCCTTAGGGGGTCACCCATACAAAATTACCTTAATTTTATCACAATTTCATACAAAATGGCTGTCACTGCAGTCAAACCACTCCTAGGGGGATGATATATATGACCGACCCCCATTATTTTTTTACCCCAAATATATTCTTCAAACATACCTACCCTCTATCTCCCCTCCTAAGGGGGGTCCCCATACAAAAAGAGGCTTAAATTAATGAAAAATGCCTCACGAACTTTAATCTATAATATAGATGCCGTTGGAACAAGAACGAGCATGTTCATAATATAGATGCCTACACGGAGAGAAATAAGTTCCCGAAATATAATTGGAACCAATTACATATGTGATTGGAGCCTTGCCCCGATTGCATTATTAATTGGAGCCAATTACAATATAATTAGAAAATGAAAAATACTCAATTACTCAATTACTTATATAATTGCATTTAAATTTATCATATATGTAATCGCGTTCTGAATACATATGTAATTACATCTGATTACATTTACAATTTAAAGCATTGGTGCAATTATATATATGATTGTATTTATTTTACAGATTGTTCTTATATTTCTCAAATGGTTTATCATTTCGATCGTATATAACGTGATTGAATTTTCAAAATCCTAAGGCACTCCAAGGGGCAGGTGGACCACGAATATGACGTGGTGAAATATATTCCGAGAATGCCCCTTTTTATATTGCTATATAGAATGTATTTTAAATTGCAGGGGGTCACAAATTTAATTAGACGCAATTATGTATATGTAATTGCATTTGTGTGTATATAATTCGATACAATTACATACATCATTGCAGCCGATTATATATTTAATTGGACGGAATTATATATGTAATTGAAATTATTATTTTTACTATTTGATACAATTACATATATAATTGGAGGCAATGAAAAATATAATTGGACGCAATTATGAAAATATAATTGCATCATACCCAATTACATATGTAATCCCTGCAAAATATAAT
Source organism: Chlorops oryzae (assembly GCA_020466095.1). NCBI lineage: Eukaryota > Metazoa > Arthropoda > Insecta > Diptera > Chloropidae > Chlorops > Chlorops oryzae. Next base: position 93,441,191 of record CM035806.1, read on the forward strand.
TGGGTATGTTATATTTTTTCTCTGCGTGTATAATATAGATATTGGGGCAGGGAAAAATAAAGATCGGATTCAATTTTGCTTAATTCCATTGTTTGCCACAGGGACCATAATCATTATGAGTTTTATTTTAAAACTCGCCTTTTAAGGATTATTTGATGAGATTTATTTAAAATTCAATACTTAATGATTATTTTTGAGTTTTATTTTTTAATTCAACAATAAAGATTACTTTTTTAGTTTTATTTTTATACTCGAAAAATAAAACTTATGGTTTGAGTTTTATAATATTCCTTAAAAATAAAACTCATGGGGCGATTACAACAAGATGGATAGTCTGAAATATTAGATGACGTTACCAAAACTGCTTTAACAACCCAGTAGTCAGCGGAGCCACCACAACACTAGCGATTTCACTAGTCACTGGGTGTCGCGGATCGGTCCCTTTCCTATCCAAGACGCTGGGGAATTTAACATTACGATCTCATTGCCGGGGACAGGTCGTCCTTTTATGCGCCACCTTTAACCAGTCATTTCGCTAGCGAAAAGGGGCAGGAAAATGGCCTAGCACCAGCGACTGAGAAAAAAGAAAAATTTCATTTTTTGTTTTGAATTTTTTAAAATTTATTTATTTTATTAATTATTATATTTTTTTGTTTATCTATTTTTTATTTTAATTCTTTTTTATCTTACTTCTCTTAAAATTTTCTCGCCTCCACCGAGCCTCGAACCGCTGACCACCAGATCGCTGGGCGAACGCCTTAACCATTACGCTAAACGAACGAATTTAATTTCTTGGTCAAAATGCTCACTTGAGTTTAGCGTTGCTCAGATTTTGGGAAACGTATTTAACGAATTTTTTCACTCCAAAAATTGTTTACTTGAAAATGAATCATTAAAAAAAAAAAAATAATAATAAAACCTTAAAAATTTAGGGGAAAATGTTTGTCTTTCAAAATAACTGAACTATGAACAAAAACAAAAAAACTCTAATTTATAAAAAAAGGAAAAACTTTAGGAAAAATTCCCGCCGCCCGCATGGATTGAACCCCGAACCTCCCGGCTGTCTAGTCACAGCTTGAACCACTGAGCTATCGAACGCTTGACGGACAAATGATCAGAATGCGACGTAAAAGCAGACAACAGCAAAAACAATCATACGCAGCAAATAGAGAAATGTGAGCTGAGGCCTATCTACTCTTTCAGGTTCATGTGGTAGGTGAAATGGCTAGTCATCAAGGACTGGCACTTTGGCATGTCACAAATATCGGGGGCGACCTACCGACTACTGGGAATCTTCATGGCATACTGGTTTATGTTGAGTGTGCAATTTATATCTTGAGACCCGTACAATATGTCAAAAATCTATTGATATACTTATTCTTCACTTTTAAACGCACAAAAATGGGTCGCAAACGTCATAGCTTTTCGCAAAATTTTTTCATTCAACACAATGAAAAAAACGTTTCGGAGTGCAAAATATGCAGTAAAACATTTGTCGGAAACTAGATCGCGAATTTAAAAAGGCATTTAGAAAATCAACACAAAGATTTGTACAAAAAGGAGTCAGATCATCAGCAAAGATGCCCGGTACCGGAAAAGAAAAGAAAAATAACTACGTATATTCATGGCCAAGAGCGAAGTTATGTTACATGAATAAATTCCATTTAATAAATTTTTATTTCATATTAAACGAAAGCAAATTTAATTAAAAACAGTTATATACGGACCAAAACTTACAACTAGGGTTGCCAACTTTCTAAGCGCAAAATAGAGTATAAGCTTATTTAGTTATTAAAAAATAAAGTATTTTATTAAAAAATAAAGTTTTTAAAAAAAACAAGATATGTCAAATATAAAAAAACAGAATTTTTTTTAATAACATCCCTGTAGGAATTTGAAGTAGTGTCGTACTAGTACTTTACTCGTGCAAAAGCCACCAGTACTAGTTCTTTTTCTATACCCTTGTCCATATAAAATTCTGTCGAAAATCAGTATAACATCTGTACAGGAAAGCACTAGTACAGTATGCACCAGAACTATTCTAGTACTTTTGTATGCAATAGGGTAAATTTGCACCAGCTAAATACTAGTGATGTTTACGGGAAAAAGTTTACAGAATCGTGGATTTTTTTTCAGTACAAAATGGAAATAAATATTTATAATTATAAATTTTTATTATAATAAAAGAGAACCATTCGGTTGTGTATTTATTATCAATTTATTACGCCTCAATGAATGAATGCAATTATTCCACTGATCACAAGTATAGTTATGGTGCAAACTTACCCAAACATTGCACTAGTTCTTTTAGTACTGGTCAAAGTACTAGTTCTTTAAGGCAAATTGCTTAACAGCTTTCTACAGGGATGCTTCAATACTACCACAAATTCAATTTAAATTATCTCGCACACTGAAATACCAGTAACTTACTGGGAGTTAGCCCAGTTTGTTCTTTAATATACGCTTTTAAATGCTTGCAGAACATTGTAGTTCGTCTATGATTTGTTTCACCTGTTCAAAATTATTAATTACTATATATATTTGAATAAATAAGTACCCAGTTGCAAATTTTATGCTCTTCAGATTGATCATTTGTACATTTCTAAGCGAGGAGATATGATAGACTTTTCCAATCAGTTTAACACATCTACTTTGTTTGGGCATGTCCGCTTTGGGTAGGTCTTTCCTATGCCTCTCATAAGCAGGCAGAAAGTGAGGTGTTCAAAAAAGTTTTGGTTTTGCGTTTTGCTTTTGCTTTTACATTTTAGTTCAATCCTGAAAATATGCTGCGTTTTGATAAAGAGCAAACGCTATTCTTTGAAGTTCAGAGGTGGGCACGCCTTGAGCTCGCGAGCGCAGAGCTTTCACATGTACACGTGATGAGCTTTTGTGCTTTCACACATACGGGTGAGTCCGGCTTTTGCTTAGTAGTGCCACATTTTTCCGAGAAAAAACCCCTTAAAATTATTAAAAACTCCTTTTCCCAATTTTCCGAAATCAAAAAACCAACCAAAAATCCCACAAGGATTTTTTGGAAAAAATAGGAAATGTAAGGAGGTCGTGGTATATACTCTGATTGCCCGAATGTTTAAATTAAGGAAGATAGCTTGAAAATATAAATTGCAGAAGTCATGTGGATAGTGAAAAAATCTGATAACAGCTATAGGTTTTGTATAGATTATAAAGTTCTGAATAGAGAACAGAAAAAGATAGTTACCCACTGCCATATATATCAGCTACACAAGACAAATTGGGGAACGCTAAATTTTTATCAAGCTTGGATATTAAATCGGCATATTGGCAGATTCCAGTCGTAGAAAATTGAAGAGCTTTCACTACTTTTACCGTACCAGGCAGAGGGTTATTATAATTTAAAAGGATGCCTTGCAGTTTGCACAATGTCCGGAAACGTAGCAGCGATTTATCGATAGCCTTTTCGACGCACATTAAGAGGCAAATGTCCTGGTCTATTTGGATGACATTTTTATTGTGAACAATGATTTTGGAAAACACCTGCAAGTGTAAAAGAAGTGTTAAAACAACTTAAGAAGGCACTTAAATTTCCATAATAACAGACCATTATCCTCTAAAATGGCTGCATAATTTTAAAGACCGGTGCGGAAGATTGGCAAGGTCGGCCCTTAAGCTAAAACAATATTACTTCGAGATAATTCATAGGAAATGGAAGGATAATGGCGGACCAAACATGTTATCTAGAAGCGTACCCGTAGTAGGTGAAATACAATCAAAAGAGAAAAAGGATATATGGATAAAAAAAAATCCAGGAGCGCGTTAAGGCTCAACCCCAAAATTTTCCGAATTAAAGCGTAGTGAAAAGTAAATTGTTCAAATTAGAGCTGGGCGCGTGAGTTCGTTTGTACTCACGGTCATTTACGGTGTTAAAGCTTTCGTGCGTGCATGCTAACGCACGATTTAAAAATGACTTGCTCAAGTGCATGTAGAGATGCGATCGTTGCCGTGTTTTTTGACCGTGTCACCGGACCGGGAACCAGTCCGGTAACTTCCTTCTATCACAAGGGGCACCACACTTTTGAGTTGTGTCTCTTTTTGTGAATTAGACTTATGGCACTTTTGCACTTTTGACTTGTGTCTCTTTTGAACTTTTTGTCTTGTGTCACTTTTGTACTTTTAGAGTTGTGTCACTTTTCACTTTTTCGCTTTCAACTTAAAAAGGATTCGACTTCGTATCCTTTCGCAGGACTTTCAGCAAAGGATTTGATCCTTTAAGGATCTTCCTTCACGACTCGCTCCTTTTTAAAAATATTTCAAATAATTCACGGAAGTTTTTTTTCGATGTGAACTCAACGAAATTCAGGAGTAGATAGGGACATGAATTTGGGGAGGATTTGCGTGGGTTCTTGCCCTGGTTGGGCCTACGCTACACGTTACCGCTTAATGGGCCAGTACAACGACTGGCAGCGTCTCCTAAGGTAAGCCTTAGGCTTCCAATTTCGACGCGCATATGTGTGACTATGAACGACACTCCTTGGTTTTAAATTGGGGCCTATATTGCACACCCCGTGCCGCGAAGGACACTTGAAACCACAGCCCCCACGTTTCAGCCAAAGTAGGCTCCTCAGCCAATGATCAGGCAGGATCAGGGTCCTGGGGCGCCTGATCCCCGTGGTACCAAATGAAGAAGGTATTCGTCCTCCTTTCGCAGAGGACAAAGCCTCCACTAACAATTGAGCTTCACACAACTCCAGATTGGCCACCGCCTCGATTGCGGTTACTCTGAATTTTAAGCAGATGATAGTATTCTGAAATTTTAATCCAAACAACTTGTATCAATCTGAACTTTAAACGCAGCTCATGTTAGTACACATAAACTAGATCCTCACTTAAACTTACTCCATCGAACACTATATTGCAAATAACCGAGACTACAAACCATACACCAGCATTCACACCATACCACGTTTAGACAGTTTCACACACTCCCATTCGAAGCACCAGTCGTTTGTTCACCAGATGCCGCATAACGCAGCCTGAATGCTGAATCGGCAAACTGTTTGATGGCCTCAATTCGTGCATCGCTGCCCAAGACACCATTCACTTACCACTCACCGTTCACCCTCACTACACCACATGCGGTCAGATTTCGCACACTCTCATACAATTGACATTCACACAGAACGTGCAACCAGCTTTCATACTCGACACCGCAGACACATGCTTCTGTCGTGGACAGGTTCCTCTTAAAGAGGAATTCATTATGGCTGCCGTGCCCAGTAAGCAGGAAACCCAGTCTCAGATTTAAGCTGAAATCAGGGGTCCTACTACCGAACAAGACATGAAGGCATGCGTCACACGGCCCTTATCACTTTCACTCCAACGATCCTGCCACTCCTGGTGTACCTTCTCATTCAATAAAACTTTCACTCCTTTAGCATTAACACCCTCCAGGTTCACACCATTCAACCAATCACTCGGCAGCAACTCGCATCCCCTCTTGATTTTGAAAGAAACGGCTCGATGTTTCGCCTCGAGATCAAAACGAACAATACCCATTAAGACTGTAAAGCCTCCGTAGAAACTGTACGACACACACTTAAACAACGCAGAAAATTTAACACGCTGATATGCATGACATCTTATGACATGCATTTATTTGCGTTCGCCCCGCCACCATGCCAGCCGTCTCATACCACACCGATGTGCCAAACATTGCACAGGCATTGAAGAGGGCACCATACATGCAACGAATCGTCCGGCGACTGAAGCCCCATTCACACTTCATAACACAGCGCACTTTTCCCATCACATTCATTAGGCGTTTTCTTACCTCAACGAAGTGAGGAAGAAAACCCATCCTCTCATTCATTGTGATTCCGAGGTACTTCACTTGACGCACATACCGGAGGGCTACTCCATTCGTTTTGACGGAAGGTGGTCGCGTCGGCGTAAGTCTTCCCTTTAGCAACATCATCTCGGTCTTGTCAAAATTGACACTCACACCCGCGTGCTCTCCCCAGTCATACACAACTCTCATGTATTCCTCGGCCTGAGGCTCAAGATCTGCCCGACAGTTGGCTTCAATCAAGAGACGCAGGTCATCGGCATACGCACAGCACTTGCACATCTGCTCGAGGTGCCCCAACAAGGAATCCATCATAAAATTCCAAATAAATGGACCACAAATGGACCCTTGGGAACAACCTCGAACTACATCTAGACTAACCGTTTCAGTCAATCCAACTATACATGAACTCCGCCCCGAAAATTAACTGCTCCACAGTTGAATTTCCTGACAGCCAACTTCATTCAACCTCTCAATCACACGATCCCATCTCTAATAGTCGAACGCGCCTTTGAAGTCTACAAACACACCCAAAACATATCTACATTCACTACCATTCACGGTATCTTTCACATATTTCCACGCATCATCCACACACCTACCAGACTTAATTCCATACTGTTTGTCTGAGGTCAGACCACTCAATCTCTGCAGAAGCCGTTCAATCATAATCCAACTTCCACACATCAGGAAAAACACTCTCTCTCATACACTTTGCATACAAGGCTTCCAAGTACTGCGGAGCCGCACGAAATATGCTTTTAAGCATTTCTCCTGTTATACCATCCATTCTTGGGGACCTTCTAGCCTTTACCCGAGAGACAGCAAAGTCCAATTCACTTGCTTCCAAAACGGGAGGCAACACATTATAGTGAGAGCCCCGAGTGGGTGTCTCCGATCGACGAAAGAATTCATTCATCAGCACGCTCGCACATTCATTCCACGTACAAATCATGCTCTCACCAACTTTAAGTCCACTGAGATCAACAGTTTTCCCCTTACCCCTCCACATTCGATACACAGCTCCCCACGGATCATCACGATTCACTGACACGAATTTTCTCCACTGATTTTCCTTCACCTCCAAAATTTTCTTTTTATAATCTTTCAGAGCCCGTCGGTAGATGGCTTCGTGTTGAAGAAGGTCCACGTTTGTCCTTCTAGCCCTTTGCAGACGTCTCCTAAGCCTCCGAATGGACCAACGTGCTTCAGTCAGTTCGGCACTCCACCACTTCAGTTTTCGAATACGAAAGGATCTTTTGGGTGACAGCAGTGCATTATTCACCTCGTTCACACATCTGACCACAAAATTGACCTGCTCTTTTATACTCAAGCCTTTAAAGTCTACCAGACGGATGTTATCAAACGTCCCCCTCAAACACGCCGTGTAGGCATTCCAGTCAACTAGGGAAGTGTTCCATCGTACCACATTCCGAAGAGGCTCATTCACCCTGGAAAGAGTTACCTTTACTGAAATCAGGTTATGGTCACTAATTCCCCAATCATCCCTTACCATCCACTCAAACCCATACAAACGAGCTGCTACCTCATTCACCAACGTGACATCAATGTCGCTCACACCACACGGACCATCAAAAGTGTACAACTCTGATGGCTCATTTAATACACTCACACCATTCGTGGTAATCCATTCGCTCAATACCACGCCAAGAATCTGGTTTAACTGCGCAGATGATTGCCGAGCCATTTTACTGAACCAAAGGGGTGACGCAGCATTTGCATCCATGCCAAGAACCAATGGAGCACCACCTGCCTGTCGGATCATGCGACCGATAAAAAACAGATATTGATCCAGTGACTCCCTTAAGCAGCAATACACACTCAAAGGGTACACTTCTCCAAACACACTCTTCACCCATACACAGACTCCTTGCTCGCAAGCCTCAACAAGCATGCATTCCACATTCACTTAGTTCACTAGAACGGCAGCTTTTTTCCCCAGATCAAGGAAGACCCGCTTATGGGATGGTATGCCACAAACGCAATTGTGCGCTTCATATGGTTCCTGGATCAAAGCAAAAGAGCTACCAGTTTCCACCATGCACTCTCCTAACTCACACATAACCGTTCTCGCCCGCTGACATTTTAATTGCAATAAAGAAAAATCCATATTAATGTTTGGCGTTTCTGCGGACAACAGCCACACTGTAGAACGGGCAATCCGCGGTGAACATGTGATGGCAAGCTGGCTTGCCACGGTCTACGCAGTCCCGGCACCTTGCTGGCAGTTTGCAGCGTACAGCAATATGGCCCGTTTGCCCACAGCGACGGCTGTGTCATTTTCAAATCGTGCGTTAGCATGCACGCACGAAAGTTTTAATACCGTAAATGTAAATGATCGTGAGTAGAAACGAACTCACGCGCCCAGCTCTAGTTCAAATATATTAATAACAGGGACCCAAAATACCGGTTATTTTAAAAATTTCAATGTAAAAAAGCAAAGCGCTAGCCAAGGTTCAAAAAAGTTTAGGGCACTGATATAAATATAATCCCTGTGACCCAAGGATTCAAATTCTTCAAAGATTTTGATTTTCGAGACATTTAAAATAAAAATCATTGGTAAACCGTTACTTCAAATTCTTTATTTTATTGAGCTGAAATACCGAGTTTATTTTTGTAAATATTTCTTCCCTCAGAAAATAAAACTCAAATATGATTTTTAAAATTTTGATCACAAAATACCGATTAAGTAAGCTTTTAATTTTTTCGAGCCCAATATAAAAACAAAGTGTTTGAATGCTACAAACAAATAATTTTTTTTTTTTGCGTTGTACAGTGTTATTTTTTGGTTCTTGTGATATGCTTCCAAATGTGCAGTTTGAAGTTGGTGATGTTGTTCCTAATTTTTTTGTCACAAATATCAAAATATTCGCTCGATACCAAATTTCGTTTTCGTCCCATTTTCGAGACAGAATTGAAATCGAAAAGATTTTTATGCAATTCGACATCATAATAGGCCTATTATGATGTCGATTTTAAAATCATAATGAAGCATATTATGACTAAGGCAACAGGAAATATGTATATAAATAAAACTTATTTTTTTACATTTTTCCAAACACAAAATTTTTTTTTATTTTCCATAAATATATCGAAATTAATCTAGTTGGCATTGATTTTTTTGCCGTCCAAAACAAATGCAAAACTTCTTTTAAAATATAACCACAAAGTTCTAAAATGCCTAAAGTCAAAGAGGACACTTCGAGCTTCCTTCGCCGGATTGCAATTGAAAATCCAAATGTTTTTCGGACTGATGGTTCAGTTCTTTTTTGCGTTCTATGCAGTATCGATATAAAAGCCTATCAAATAAGTCAAGTAAAACAACACTTGTCGACCGTTAAGCATCTTTTAGCCACTGAACGAAAGCAAAAACAAGAAGTTGGTTCAAGCAGAAATCTTTTGACAGCAAACCACGAAACTTGTATAAACCCAAAGCCGAGTGAATTCGCTATGGATTTAACAAACTGCTTTCTTAGCTCAAACATTCCTCTCCATAAAATTCGACATCCCAGGGTAAAAACATTTTTGGAGAAATACACTAATTTTTCTGTTCCCTCAGAATAGAGCTTAAGAATCAATTTTTTGCCAAAAATATATGCAGCAAAAAACGAAGGTATAAAAGTTTTGGAAAAAATCGCATGTATTTTAGAAGGTGGTAAATTAGAGGAGGGCTCAGACAATCTAGGCGCAATGAGCCCTATTGAGCTGGCAGCTTACAAGTTTGCACCAGTGACATCATGCGACGTAGAGCGTTCTTTCTCAACTTATAAACGCATTTTAGAGGACTCGCGTCGATCATTCATATTCAACAACTTGAAAAAATATGTAGTACATTGCAATAAAATAGACTAAACAAACTATAAATTGTATTTTAATGTAATATGAACTTTTCCGCAAAGCACTACCTAGCCAACAGCTTTTTCTATACTTATTTGACTACCCTGCACAATAAACACTACTTTCAAAGTGGAATGCAATATTTGGGGTACCCGGAGGACAGGTTCAATTGAGCAAATTTCGTGTTATGTTAGGGAACCTGAGGGACTGGTCCAAACTGGCAACATTTTCACTTGGGTTTTGGCCCCATATACTCTTTCCAAATTTCATTCAAATCGGTTGATCATTATTTTAGTTAGCGTGCAAAAGAAAACTAGATCTCTTTTATTCGTACATATTTTAAAAGAAATATTTCGGCATTTAAAAAAATATTTTATAAAAAAAAAAAAAATTTCAGGTTAAAAAAAAATATTTCAAAGTAAAGGTAGAAACACTCACGCACTGCGCCGCAGTGCCATCTGTCACATAGAAATCAAAATGTATGAAAATGTATGAAAGCAGACACTCAAAAAATTAGCATGGCATAGCGTTCTAAAGATTTTAGATTTCTATGCTAATTTGACAGCTGTAGTGCTGCCATTGTTTGGAGACTTGCACTGAGACTTGCATTGTTTGGAGAGCTGCCCTTTCTAGATCATTTCCATATTATTTTGCTTTGCGTCACTGTTTACTATAAATTTTCTCTATGCAATGCCATGCCACGCAGTGCGCCGCAGTGCGTGAGTGTTTCTACCTTAAATACAAAATATTTCAAAGTAAAAATCATACAATACTACAAGCGACACTTCCCAAAATCACTAACACGGGTGAGGGGAGCTTGTATAAACCGACTTTGCCCATTCACAATCTGACTTTGCCCACAGTTAACACATTCACATAAAATAAACTGACTTTCACCACGATTTGTGTATATATGAACTCACACATCGACATTACAATCTGACTTTCAACACAGCAGAGCTCAATGCTTATTACCCTCTAGGAAGCGTGAGGTATATTGCCCGGATGCAACTAGTACTTTCACCAAAACTAAAGAACTAGTGCAAAGGGGGGTAGAGCTTCGTATAAAGCTCCGACTAGTATTGCATGGAAAAATGGTTTTTCGTGTCAGTATTAAGAGTTGCCATTATATAGTTGTTGCAAAGAGCGTTGGTGCTCCGAAATCAAAAATAAAATCTATCTTTAAATATTACAAATATTTTTCTAAATAAAACAAACACGAAAAATAATTCGGTGTCTTTTCAATATTGCGTATTGGAGGCTCAAAAAATGTTAGAACAAAAATAACCAAAAAACCACAAAATATGGTCAATAATCTTTCAAAGGAACTAGCGTTTTACTATACCCAATTTACCCAATTGGTTCCCAAATCACTAAAAAAAGCGTTAGTTCAAGTGTACTATTAGTGATTTTTAGCCCACACGCAATGTTAATTTTGTACAGAGTAATATTGGTTTAGTAAAAAGAAATCCATTATTTTTCCAATAGATGGCGTTATTTATCTGCATCTCGCGTTGTATAAGTCCGATCGTGTTCCGCTAGGGGGCATTAGAAAGATGACAGTTCCTACTAAAAAAGCTTTTTTGACACTTTTTTGATTGATTGATTCAGTTTTGTTTGAGAGCTTGTCAAAGATGGACATCAGCAAAGAGAAAATTCGCTACATTTTACAGTTTTTCTTCGATAAGGGAGAAAACGCAAGCCAGGCGGCTGAAAATGTGAATAGCGTTTATGGACCTGATACTGTAACAGCCAATCATGCGCAATTTTGGTTTCGTCGATTCCGTTCCGGTAACTTCGATGTCAAGGATGCACCACGCACTGGAAGGCCAATTGTCGAAAATGTCGATAAAATCATGGAAATTATCGAGTCCGACCGTCATGTTAGCACTGTTTCGATTGCAAAAGAGCTAAAGATTGCACAAAAAACCGTTTGGAACCATTTGAATAAGGCTGGATACACAAAGAAGCTCGATGTATGGGTGCCACACGAGTTAACGCAAAAAAACCTCATAGACCGAATTTCCATCTGCGAATCGCTGCTGAACCGCAACAAAATCGACCCATTTCTGAAGCGGTTGGTGACTGGTGATGAAAAGTGGGTCACTTACGACAACGTCAAGCGAAAACGGCCGTGGTCGAAACACGGTGAACCGGCGGAAACGGTGGCCAAGCCAGGATTGACGGCCAGGAAGGTTTTGCTGTGTGTTTGGTGGGATTGGCAGGGAATTATCTACTATGAGCTGCTCCCATACGGCAAAACTCTTAACTCGGAACTCTACTGTCAACAATTGGACCGTCTGAAGGAAGCAATCGCCCATAAGCGGCCAGCTTTGGCCAATAGGAGAGGAATTGTGTTCCATCAGGACAACGCCAGGCCACACACATCGATAGTGACTCGCCAGAAGCTCCGGGAGTTTGGTTGGGAGGTTCTTCTGCATCCACCTTATAGTCCGGACCTGGCACCAAGTGATTACCATCTGTTCCTGTCCATGGCGAACAATTTTGCTGGTGAAACATTCGCTTCAAGAGAGGCTTCTGAAATTCGACTGTCTCAATTTTTTGCTAATAGGAACGAGGGCTTCTATGAGAGAGGCATAATGAAATTACCTTTAAAATGGCAACAAGTTATCGAACAAAACGGCGCATATTTGACCTAAATCGGGTCATTCTAACTATCTTAAATAAAGCCCTCAATTTAATGCAAAAATAATGGATTTCTTTTTACTACACCTAATACATAACCAGGGGTATAAAGAAGAACCAGTGCTGGTGGAATTAGAACTAGTAAAACGCTAGAGCTTAACTACTCATACTTCCTGTAGGGCTGTTGAACTGTTCACCACAGCAGTCGTTGACAAACCTCTATCTTTTTCAGTCGCACTCATGTAAACTGTTCTCTGTCTTCATCACACTCGCATATTCTTATCATACCTACAAGCAAATTCAAAAAATTAAGAGAGTGTCGCTTGTAGTATTGTATGGTAAATATTATCGAAAATATTTCCTGTTGCTCTAATTATGACACTAGATTTGAGAAAGTATAAAAAAAAATTTTAAAACAAACAAAGAGCATGGCATACTACCAGGGCTTGTAATGAATTTCAAAGCGTGCAATAATAAATTTCAAAATGCACGCATTTCCAAAAATACAAGGCAAAAATAAGCAGAGCATACTACGAAGTTGTATAATAAAGAATTTCAAATTACAAACTCAGCGTTTTTCGCACTCGTGGTATTGTAAAACTCGGCTGCGCCTCGTTTTACAACATTTACCACTCGTGCAAAAAAAAGCTTCATTTCGACACTTGTATCGAAAATATCTATTATTTTCGTCTCGAAAAAATATAAAGGAAGAAAAGCATTTTATTTGGGCTCCAAAAATTAAAAAGCAAACTAAATCGGTATCCTGTGTTCAAAATTTAGAAAATCGTATTTAAACTTTTTTTCCGGAGCGAAAAAATAAATTTTAAAAAAATCGGTATTTTAGCTTAAAAAATAAAAATCATAAAATAACCGAAATTTTATATCAAAATAATAGAAATGTAAAAATAATCATTTCGAAAGGATTTTTTTGTGAAAAAGGCATAACCGGTTGGGTCCCTGATTAATAATGATCGGAATAGTTTATTTAATAATGCATTCTGTTGGAAGATAGTGATAGGTAATGAGCAGGTATGGGCACCACTACATTGTTGTTTTGCGTGCATATTTGTATGCGTGGCACTGGGAAAAATATTTTGCGTGAATTAAAAATTTATAAATTAGATTTGGTTTTTTCATAACTGTAACAGGAAAAGGCTTTTGGTTGTTCAATTTATGGTTTTGAAAACCTTATAATCTCACCGAAATCAATATTTGCAGTAGAAGTTTTTATTCTTAATAGGTTTTCCAAATGTTGGTCTGTCAATAAATGTCTGTATTTGTTTTTTATATAAACCATTTCGGAGAAAGCGGACTCACATACATATGTATGAGGTTCCAAACAATATTTCTTTAAATTAACGCGCATAAATGAAGCGGTATGAGCAACAAACGCAGTCAAAAATTTTTCAATTCGCTTTTCTACAATGTACTTTTTCGTCTATTTATATTTTCTCTATTCGCGCGATGCGGCACACGTCTGACTTGCTTCGAGTTTTTAGTCAGACTGAATCAATTTTCATTACTCTGCTTGCTTTTTCGTTTTTGTGTACGTATACATGAATGAGAGAGCGCGGCTCCGAAACAGCTTCCGTGCCCATAGCTGGTAATGAGGAAAGAATGAAAGTATTGTTGGAATGTAATGACCAACCGTTGAGTGGTCATATGGGGCTTAAGAAAACTTTAGCTCGCATATCTGGAAAATATGATTGGCCAAAAATGAAAAGTGATGTGGTTAAATATGTTAGGGGCTATCGAGTGTGTCAAATGGTAAAACTTGACAATAGAAAGCCGTCGGGTTGCATGGTGTAACGGTCGACTGATCTCGAGCTGTGGCAGATGATTTGTGTACATTTGATTGGCCCTTTGGTAACAGCAAATCTTGGAAATTCTTATATATTGACCGTTGTAGACTATTTCACAAAGTTTCTTTAGACATTAAGAAGAAAACGCCTTTTTGTTATTTGGGGTACCGGAATCCATTATATACGACAACGGCCCTCAATTTAAAATTACAAAATTGGAGGCGCTGTGCGAAAGATATGGAGTTCAGCTGCGCTTTACTGCACACTATCATCCCCAAGCCAATCCCGCTGAAAGAATTAATCAAATCATTAAAACGTCTTTACGCGCCTATGTATCAGAAAATCATAGAACATGGGGCACTTATTTAGCAAAAATTGGATGCTGCATTAGGACAGCGCAACACGAAGTACGGGGCACATCGCTATATTTTGCAAATTTCGGCCGTAACATGGCTATCTTTGGACGAACAGATTATCAGCGACAGATGATATTTGGCCAGGGTGACAGTGAAAGAAGAATTAATGTACTGAAAGATTTAAAGGAATATTTAAAAGAAAAATTAAAAGAAGTTAGTGCAAAGGCAGCGCACGCTTACAATCTTAGGAGAAGAGAGGAGCAATTTTTGGAGAATGAGTTGGTATGGCGTAGGAATTTTCCGTTATCCGATGCCGCATCATATTTCTCAGCGAAGTTCGCTCTAAAATTCGTAGGTCCCTCCAGAATTCGGAAAAATTTGTCAGGGTGGACATATCAACTACAAGATTAGGATTGCAATGATAAACGGGTTTGGAACGTGCAGGATTTGAAGCGATTTCAGGGAAATCAACCAGTTAAGTAGTTGCTCAGTAGAATAAGGAAAAATAAATAAAAAATAAAATAAAATTAGTATGTAGCTACACTATATATACTAAGACTTTACGTTCAGCCTAGTTGATTTTACATAAGTTCCAAATCCGCAGTCTGGAGTGGAATTTGAAGTTGTTTGGGTAGCAAACAACTTCAAAGAAGGAGGAGGTGGAGTTGTTATGTGCCAAAATAAAACAGAAAGCTAATAAGGAAAGAGAAAACATCCATCCATACATTTATTCGCGCATACGTTGCGACTGAGCGTGCCGACATATCTACAAGAGAATCAAAACATTGTTAATCATCTGAATAAAACGGAGCCACAGTGTACTTACCTTTTCAGGAGTTTCATTTTTATGAATTTGATTTATTTATTTGGTTATTAAGATATTTTTCCACTTATTTATATCGATTTTTATTTATTTATTTCTTTATTTATATTCCTGGTCAGACAATTGCTTTACACATTTCCGTCTTTTCTAGGTAACTATCATTCGTTTTTCTCTTCTCTGACATTTTCTCTCCCTCGATCTTTGAAGGTTTAACCAAAGAGTAACTGTCTGTGACAGTTTTATGACAGAGGAGGTATGGGGCTCCCAAAAGTATTATGTCACACTTTTTATAGTAAAATTTGTTGAAAACGGCTGTCAACATTTTCAAACGATTTAATGATGAAGATTTTCCGTTAATTTTCGTTATTCAACTTCGTACCAAGGGATTGAACAAAACGATTTGGCGGTTTTAGTTTTCGGTTGGTGATATTGTACACACATTTTCTGGCAGCCCTGGTTAAGGTTTATTTTCTGCATTGGTAGAAATCCCTGTTTTATGTGAAACGTGCTGTTTTCAAATCGCTTTTGAAAGCTTTTCGAATCAGATTAGAAAAATAGTGCGGTTTCACTCATTCCGCTGTATAAACGTGGTATGTGTGTCAGCTAGCGATTTGAAAGGCGTCCTGCAAATATAAATGAGGAAAGCAATTTTTTCGTTTCTCGGAAGAGACCGTCCATATATTAAGTCAGCCTATTTTTGACCATTTTAAACGCCCCTCCTGCCCAACTGTATGATGACGGATTATATGGTTGGCCCCTATATATTATTTTTATTAACATTCATAAATCCCTGCACATGAAAATAGTTTTTCCATCCAAAATTAATGCGAAAAAGTGGCAATTAAACTTCGTTTGGAATTTTCGTTGGTTGTAATTAAGTCCTTCGTTTGCTATAAAAAAAAATTCAATACTTTCTACGATCCGACAGGGCTCGGACCCGAGACCCTCGCATTCCAAGTCGTGCACCTTATGCAATATGCCACATCATGCCTTACAACAGTTGAGGAAATTACATGTCTAATTTCAGTTCAATTTAGTATATTCAAAGGCGAAAAATTATTTGGTAGGGTAATTCGGGTAATTTCAAAAGAAAATGAAACATCGAAGGAAGTTTTAAAAATATCAGTTTAATGCAAATGGAAAATTGCATTCATTTCAAACTTTTTAATGATTTCCAAAATAAAAAGGTCGTTTAGAAAATATCCAAACGAATTTCGTTTAAAAGAAACTGAACCTAAACGAATTATTTCTTTGGGTGTGAAAATAATGTAAGCATATTGAAATTCATCAGCCTTGAAAATTCACTTCAACCAAAAATTTCATATTTCCGTTAATTTTATTGAGACGCCCCAATATCATAAATCAGTAATAGCAAAATATACAGTAGAACCCCATTAAGAATGTCACCTTGCATTTATTATGCGTTAATTTCTAAGAACTTCGGGCATTCAAGTTTTTGGCTTTTCCCGGTACAAATATGCGAAAATTGATGAGTAGCCTAAAAATAGCAAAAGGCATTCAATTCTTACGAGAGTAAATATAAAAGCGAATATTTTTTGTTGCAATTTTGCTACGTTGCCAAATTTCAACAAATTCAAACGGTCAGTTGTAATTTATGAATGAATTCCATATTCGCTCACACTCCCAATTCTCTCCTTCATTTAGCTATGTTGCCAAGTTTCAGGCGAAATGGGCATGCGTATTTAATGAATGAATTTCTTATTCGCGCATTCTTCAAATTACTTCTTCGTCCTGCGCACACTTCGAGCTAAACCAATGTGTCGAATCATAGATAAGTATGTGTTAATAGGACCTTTCTCATACCAAAATGGCTCCCAAAGTAGAAAAATTGAAAGTTTTTTTTTCAAATTTTCGACTTTGACCGTTTATTTTTCCCTTAATGGGTCAAAGTTTTACCATGAATTTAATTTTTCCTAAAAGCCCATACAATTGGCTTTTTAGCGGCTTTAATTTTTTTTTTCTCGGATTTATCATTATCGTGAAAGAATTTGTTTTTTCTAGACTTACTACCAAAAAGCTATAAGGCGCTATAACTCCTCAGATTTGTATTTTAGACCACCTCTCATTCAATGTTTTGTTCACAATGACCTCCTCGACCAACCCTACAGAGAAAAGCACTTTAGTTCGGAACACCCTGTATATATATATATATATATATATATATATATATATATATATATATTTGATGTACATATATATACGGACGAGTACCGATATATATATATAAATATATATACATATATATGGCCATCTCCTTACAAATTTCATTAGATGTAAGGGTTAATAATGCGAGTAGTCGCAGTATGAATTTTCACCACTTCGGAAGTAATGCAGAAGTAGTGAAATTTCCGGCTGGGTCATACGACGTTTGTAAACCTTAACTCGCTCTAACCTGACATGAACGCTTTGAGTTAAAGAATCGGGTTAAGTACTTAACCACTATAGTGAGAACTTAGCGAAATTTTTTAAGAAGGATATCTAAAATTTCTAGAAAGCATGCGACGCAAACCTGCTCGCTCGACATTTGACTGCAGACCATGTAGGAGTGTAGGTCTAACATAACTCTTCTTCTTCCCAAGCCCTGCAATATGTTAGAGCTACGCTGCTTCAACATATGCATATAGCATGAGGAAAAGAGAAGCATTCTATGGCAGCGAAATATTTAGCTCTGCTCTGGTGAAATGCATTGCCACTTTTATTTTTAATTGTGGGAGATTTTCGAGTATATTACATATAAAATATCTACCAAACTCATTGTGATAACCGAATAGAAAAATAAGGCACGCTTGCTTATTCAGTTTCTTTTATTGAAAATAGATATTGACTAAAAACTAAGAAATGCAGTATCAGCGTGATACTTGATAAACGGAGAGAACGAAGCAGAATGCACTCTGTGCATGCTAGTGTTGTTTACCTATATCATATAGTGCTGTAATTATGTAGTCGATACATTTGATAGATCGATACAATGCATCGATATACTACACTCATAAAATGATATGAAAAGCTTGAAAAACATAAAACTAATCAGGGAAACTCAATATCTAGGAGAAAAAGATATTGTTTTTTTAGTCCTACCCTGTCCACATAACTTTTTGATCACACTGTTTCAGCAAAAATACTAATTTCTATGTACAATCAAATTCGTAGCCGTAGTCAAAAATGTATGTTAATCTATTACAAATTGAAAACATTCGTGCTATTAAGCAAAAACATATCGTAATACATTTATTAAAGCTTGATTTTAGCTTTCAAAGCCATATAAAAACCTGAGCCGACGCCATGTTTCTTTGATAATTTTCTCGCAAGTGGCATCATAGTGCCACTTTGTGTGCTCCCGTATTGTTGTTGGTAGCTTTCTGGTGAATTTCTCGAATTTGTTGAATTTCCTATACCTGCCTAATGGTGTATTTCCCCATCACGGCAGAGCCTTTTCGACGTCGACAGTTAGACCTACACTCCTACATGCAACAGACTGCCCAGCCGGAATTTTTCGCATAAAGGAAAAATTCATTAATGTTTTCACCGATGATGTCAAGGGGAAAGTTAGAGTACTTCTAAATTCTAATGACATTGTCATCGAGAAAAGGTGTTATTCATCGCAATTCCCATGACATAGTCCGTGTTTCATTTCGTATCACTCCCGAACGATGACATTTTCTTGCGAAACAGGAGGTATCCACTCCAATTTCGATGACCAACTGGTGACATGTCCTCTCATGACGGCCAATGCCGCTTGTGTGTAAATTTCATTAGAAAGTTGGTGTAGAAACAGGAGGAGTCGCGGCTCTTATGTCATGCTGAAATCATTGATGGTTTCACCGGGACTTTTCCTGCTGGGTGATGTTCGTTTTTCAGCTTCGGCTTTACACGCATAGGCGCACTTACACAAGTGCGTTGCCCGCGGGCACTCCACTGGCAATCACTGTTCTAAAGTGTTGAGAAATATCCAAGAGTTGACCCAATAAAAACAATTTTTTGATAGCTCAAATTGCTAGAGTATTATTGACAGTGAAAAATAAGTTCAAATTTGTCACTTAAAACCTTATTCGCGGCTCCACTTCACTTGTTGGTTTCCACAACACCGGCGATTATTATTTTTATTATTTCTTTTATTGTTATGATTATTGTTATTATTTGATAATTATTTTATTAGTTAAATACGTGCTTAGGTGAAATTCCGAAGCTTTAATCTGAACTTATATTTAACGTAAGGTATTTATAAATACAACTTTTGAATACCATTACCGGCTCTTAAGCATGTTTCACTGATGATAGTAATTTGTGCTCATTAAGTTTCTGCTCATACAATGTCAACGACTTAAATGGTTGCCCTAAGATGAATTAATTCCTTTAGTGCTTGATATTAACTCCTGTCTCTTATACAGATGCAGATTTGGCAATGTTGCTTCCGAGGTTGAGGTTCCATTTCTGAAAGCACTGGTTAAAGACTTCTGACTGAACGAATCCTTTCCCAAAGCCAACTTTTCAAAGTCTTCCGTTTTTGAACGCAAGATTGCTCCGCCAATTTTCGTTATACTTGTGGGAACTTTTGGCTCATGTGTTACATTCCTGGTTTTCATCGATGTTGATACAGAATCTTCTGGCCGCTTTGTGGTCAAAACTTTTTTTGATACGGAACTCGATTGCAGTAATGGAATATTTGAACATTTTCCTGGAATATCTCCAATGGATTGGCAGGTATCTTTGACGTTTGTATCTGCTGTGGAGAAAAAAGGATTTTAGCTTTGAAAGGAAAACTCTTACATTGCAATAACCAAACTCGTATCAATTTTAAGTGATTTGAAAGGTTAGCAAATCTGACCGATTTGAAGCAGGAGTACAACTAGTGAGGGAGGCGAGTTATATAAGAAGGTTTTTGAATATATGACCCGAATAATGTCCCTACCCTTCAAATACAGAACCCCAGCCCATTACGGAATTGAATACTTCTTGAATACAAGCGCCCTTTACGAACGCATTTACTTGTAAAGGAAAATGTATTCTACTTCGGAATAATCGTCCTATGTTTTTAACATTAGGGTTTACCTACAAAAAACCCAAAAACCAACCCTGAACACAATAGCCGCGGAGGTAATCTATTGCATGTATGCTTTTGGTAATAAAAGTTTATAACAGGTATTCTTACCCAAGTTTTAAAAAGTTCTGTTCAATCCTAATACTTGCTGATGTGACTGGCAGTATTTCTTAGCTGCAAAAACTTACCGCTAACTTGTTTTGGTACAGAAATTTGCAATGATCCTGATATGATATTTCTTTTCGTCAGAACATTAGGTGATGACTGTCGTCGCTCCGCTGATGGATCCCTTCGTGTATGCCGACCTCTGCCAAATTCAACATTTTTAAATAAACAAATATATATGCAATATGAAAATTAGAAAGTAGAGAACCAAAATTAATGTTTATAATACAACCTTTTTGATCCTCTCAAGCTTCCCTTCGGCAGCTCATTATTTTCCTGCAAACTATTGTTTTTATGCGTGACAGCTTGGCGGATATGAAGTTTCTGGACTGAGTCTTTTGCAGGGTCCTTCAAATCGTCAGGAAGTGTACGTGGAAGAGACGTGTTATCTATTTCATTCCTGCAATATATGAAACCACTATGTGAGACAACACAATTTATTTGGGGGACTTAAGTTTAAAATGAAAACAATATCTAAGTCAATTTTCATAAGTATTTTATTGAGCAGCCCTCATTTTTTGAGAAAGCTGTTATATATTTTCATGACGTTATTTAATACTTAAGCATGCAATCCGAAACTGTAAGTACACGACATGTCACGACATAATACTTTCTATTTATTTTCTTTTTACTTAAAAATAACCTAATGAACTATTTTACATGCACTTACATGTTCTATTTGATCATATTAATAGTAGTGGTATTCAAGCAACAGTGCAAATCGCAGTGTGCAATATTTGCACTTGTCAAATTGCGTACAAAAAAAGCAGTGCAAATATTGCACACTGCGATTTGCACTGTTGCTTGAATACCACTAGTAACTAATCACATTGCGCATCATTTTCATCAGGGTTATTTTTTAGATTTCTGCCCCCACTATTAAATTAAGTGCATCGCGCTATCCAAACTTCAAATTAAACAAAAGAGTCTACTTTTAAATTCAATAAGGAAAAATCCTCTTATTATATTAAACAAGTAAGAAAGCTATAGTCGGTCAGGCCCGACTTTGAAATACCCAGCGTCCCGACATTATTGGCGAACTATGTTACGAAAAATCTTGATTTGTGGGCGAGGTAGTGGGCGGGCCAGATAAATTTTTTCCTAGACCTTTCATTCGCTTTGGTCAACATATTAGGTGTAGTAAAAAGAAATCCATTATTTTTGCATTAAATTGAGGGCTTTATTTAAGATAGTTAGAATGACCCGATTTAGGTCAAATATGCGCCGTTTTGTTCGATAACTTGTTGCCATTTTAAAGGTAATTTCATTATGCCTCTCTCATAGAAGCCTCGTTCCTATTAGCAAAAAATTGAGACAGTCGAATTTCAGAAGCCTCTCTTGAAGCGAATGTTTCACCAGCAAAATTGTTCGCCATGGACAGGAACAGATGGTAATCACTTGGTGCCAAGTCCGGACTATAAGGTGGATGCAGAAGAACCTCCCAACCAAACTCCCGGAGCTTCTGGCGAGTCACTATCGATGTGTGTGCTGGCGTTGTCCTGATGGAACACAATTCTCTCCTATTGGCCAAAGCTGGCCGGTTATGGCGTTTGCTTCCTTCAGACGGTCCAATTGTTGACAGTAGAGTTCCGAGTTAAGAGTTTTGCCGTATGGGAGCAGCTCATAGTAGATAATTCCCTGCCAATCCACCAAACACACAGCAAAACCTTCCTGGCCGTCATCCTGGCTTGGCCACCGTTTCCCCGGTTCCCGTGTTTCGACCACACCGTTTTCGCTTGACGTTGTCGTAAGTGACCCACTTTTCATCACCAGTCACCAACCGCTTCAGAAATGGGTCGATTTTGTTGCGGTTCAGCAGCGATTCGCAGATGGAAATTCGGTCTATGAGGTTTTTTTGTGTTAACTCGTGTGTCACCCATACATCGAGCTTCTTTGTGTATCCAGCCTTATTCAAATGGTTCCAAACGGTTTTTTGTGCAATCTTTAGCTCTTTTGCAATCGAAACAGTGCTAACATGACGGTCGGACTCGATAATTTCCATGATTTTATCGACATTTTCGACAATTGGCCTTCCAGTGCGTGGTGCATCCTTGACATCGAAGTTACCGGAACGGAATCGACGAAACCAAAATTGCGCATGATTGGCTGTTACAGTATCAGGTCCATAAACGCTATTCACATTTTCAGCCGCCTGGCTTGCGTTTTCTCCCTTATCGAAGAAAAACTGTAAAATGTAGCGAATTTTCTCTTTGCTGATGTCCATCTTTGACAAGCTCTCAAACAAAACTGAATCAATCAATCAAAAAAGTGTCAAAAAAGCTTTTTTAGTAGGAACTGTCATCTTTCTCATGCCCCCTAGCGGAACACGATCGGACTTATACAACGCGAGATGCAGATAAATAACGCCATCTATTGGAAAAATAATGGATTTCTTTTTACTACACCTAATATGTTGGGAATTTGAAGCTTCTTCTAACTGAATTTTCAGAAAAAAATCGATTTAAAATTTTTCTATATATAAGACTGAATACTTTTATCGTTTTAGAACGTAAACTTCACAATAAAAAAACTTCCAGGACGCGTTAGTTTCTGAAAATTTAGTATGCAGGGCTCAATTACTGAATGCTTTATCAGCCGAAATTTTAAGAGCACTTCAAGATAAAGTTTGGAAAGTGACATTTAAGAAATACATTACCGATGTTCGGTCCTAATTGTTAAAAAGGCGTATAAGGTTCCTGATATAACGACGAACATAACAGCTTATGCGATGAAACTGACATGCAAACTGCAAGACATGTAGTCCTAGTTGGCGAAGATGGCACTCTGAATAAGATTTGCAAAACGCAATCCTATGGGAAGCGGAGGAGAGGCAGACTCGGAAAAAGATGGGCTGAAAACGTAGCGCAGGGTCGAAGTAAAATTGTGAATAACCGGTGGTCGGTGTCGCGCGATAGAAGTAAACGGAGGTTACTACTCGGGATGGTGAAGGCCCAACGTGGGGTTTTGAAACACTGATGATTATGATTACTATATAGGTTAGGTTAGGTTAGAGTATCAGCCCCCTTTAAGGGGACACACTTAGGCCGCACATGGGCCCGTTGTGATACCACATGGGAAGGCATGCCTCCCTAATTACCCAATTCGTGGAGCCAATTTGACTCGTAAATGAAGCGAGCCATGTCTTTTATTCGAACAGATGATAGCTCAGTAAGGGAGGAGAAGAAGAAGGACCTGCCTGGATCCTGGATCTTCTCCTGGCCAGGCCCGGGCAGTGACACATAAGGTGGCTCACCGTTTCCTCCTCCTCCTCCGATCGGCAACTTCTACAGAAGCCATTGTAGGGAACACCAAGGCGTTCAGCGTGTCTGCCTATTAGGCAGTGTCCTGTGATGATGGAGACCGTGCCCGATGATTACTATATAAACAACAACACGTTTTTAACACGCCACGCGAGCTTCTATATAAAGCCAGAATATATCACCTTCAAAACTAAGAAAATAAAGGTGATTCCATATTATGGGTATATGGTTTGAGCTTCGAAGCGGGTATTATATTAAGAATAATAAAATTGTGTTTTTAAGTTAAACCTAGTTACTACTTTCCAAATACTTAACAGCAAATATTATTTTATGCATTAGGATAACAACGACTTAGATTGAATCACTTACATTTTCCTTAAGGATTTCTGCTCACATATTTTAAATAATTGCTCTGGACACTCATCAAGCATATACGAATAGGCGACATCAAGTAAATCAGCAGGAACTCGAAAAAGATCTTCATAGTGGTCAATCATAGTCCTAAAATTTTAAATGCATGTTTTTTATTCGCAATTTTAGCGAGCAGACTAACAGCCATAGATCATAACGAGTTTAAAGGGCGTGAGTGGTTTGGACAACCCTAGAATATTTATTGCTCTTGTATAAAAAAAAAATAAAAGATAAACTTAGAAAAACTTATTTTATATTTGTCCTGAGCTGTAGCTTTTTCGATAAATGAGCATCTAGACATGCTGTTAAAATAAAAGCAAGAGGGGGGAAAATATATATAAAAAGAACACATTTTATGTTTAATCCGTGAGTCATGTCGTGTGTAAATTTGCAGCCTGTTGTTCAACTTTGGAGGAATCTGTGTTCCTACTAAGTATAATGTTTGCAAAATTCAACAAAAATTTCTAAGAGTGTAGTATATTCGACGGAGGCATCAAAGAGTATTAATATATAAAGAGCCGCCAATGTACTCTATCGCGAATCTCATTTTTCACTCGTTCTCGATGATACCACGTAGATGACGATGCACTATGCTTTGGCAAATGAAACACTCAAAAAGCATTAAATCGAGGAAAGAAATACACTAGAAATGTAGGAATTGATAGAAAGGATCAAAACACAAACGAAAATCTGACTTCTCGCCTTTACGCATTGAGAAACGGTTTTCATTCATAGTTTTTCGGCAGTCGCGCGATTGTTCTGTTATTCTTTCGATTGCGTGCCGTGCTTATGCGCATATATGAGTTTGTGTGTGCGCCAATCTACATACGTACGTTTGTATTTGGCCTTTGCAATTTTCAACGTAAGAATTCATTCCCAGCCAGAAATTTTCTCATAAATGACCAATACATTAATTTTTTTACCAAGAATATCATGGGGAAAATTTGAGTACTTCTCAATTGCAATGGCAATGTCATCGAGAGGTAATATTGTTCATCGCAACTCCAATGGCATTGTCATCGATAAAGGTATCAATACGACGGAGTAGATCTACTCCACTGTCGATGACTAATTCGTGACTTGTACTCTGATGACGGCCAAGCCGTTTGTGTGTAAATTTCATTAGAAAGATGGTGTATAATCAGGAGCAGTCACGGCTCTATGTCATGCTGAAATCATTGATTCACCGGGACATTTCCTGCTGGGTTAATGGATCAAGAAAAAAACGAAAACCTGACTTCTCGCCTTTACGCATTGAGAACCGGTTTTCATTCCTTATAGTTTTTCGGCAGTTCAGCCGCTGTGCTGTTATTCTTTCGATTGCGTGCCTTACTTATGCGCATATATGAGTTTGTGTGTGCGCGCCAATGTACATACGTACGTTTGAATTTGGCCGTTGTGTGCCTTTGCAAATTTCGGCCGCTGAAAAATTCAAAAATCGTTTTTCGAGTCGGTCCTTTATCTTGTTTTCCTGTTTCTACGTGACCAATGCAAAGTCACTACCGTATGGTTCTGTAGGGTGACTTGCGCGGCGCTAAATGCGAAAAAGTCGAAGCCTGGTCGCTTCCATTACCTTTTGTAACATTATGTGCTAGTGTTTTTAGTTTTAATTCGACCCTTTTTATATTTTAATTTTATTTACTTAAATATTTTTTCGGGCTTAGGATCCAAACATTTCTATTACGAAATGTTAATTTTTAGCAATCGAAAAAAATATTTTTTCTGATATTTTTCTGATGCTAATGTAATTTTACTTTTGATATTAACAATTAAATCTCTTTAAAATTTTTCCTCTGCTGAAATTAGTATTTTGAGCTGTAAAAATACTCCCTTTAAGGTGGGGCTAAATTAAAAATGAATTTTAGAAGACTTGTTGAATTGCCTTTATATTGAAATTTTTTCAACTAATATAAGGATTTTTTTGAATATTACCAAAATATTAAATTTAAATGTAAGAGAAAAAATTGTTGAAGTCAATAGCAAAATTGAAATTTTCAAAAATCTTTTTTATGGGTCTTCAACGGACAATGTATTTGCACCATCGAATGTAAACAAGCTGAATCATTCCATTTTAAATACATACAAGCATTGTTATGCTCATACATATAGAACATCTTTTCCCTTCCACCGTCCTTCCTTGAACGAATTTTGCTCATTTCAATCAATGCTACTAAAAAAAATTTCAAAAGAATGATACAGTGTGCAAATATCGATTCTCTTCCTTTCAGTTTATGAAAAAATTTTCATGAACTATAAATTCTGAATATAAAATTCAGGAAAATAGCTTTCTTAATGTCTAGAAACAATTCATTTTTTATTTTACTATAAAAATTATATCAATAATAAGTAAAATAGAACTTGTCTGAAGAAAGATTTGAAATAGTCAAATATTGCACACTGTGTTCGGCTATTTTTTCTTCGTATCGTCAAGTAGCCTTTGCCTGCGCACAAGCATAAAAAAATTTCCATCCCTTTTTACTCTGCGCGAAAGCAAACGCACAATTCATTCAAGAATTGTCCTTTTACGCAAGCTTCTAACATTCGCCTTTCGTTTTTCTGTTTTCAATTACTGTTCGCATTATGAGACGGGACGAAATGGCATTGGGTACGAAGTGTACCGCCATATGCGTGGTATGATTTTCAAAATGCAAAGAGAGCCGATAGAGTACATTGTCACCTCTTTATACATTAATACTCTTTGGTACGACACAACATTTTGTTGGTCAACGCATTTGTTCGAACGCCGTTGATACATGCAGTGATGCCAACTCTTACGAATGAAAACCGGCTAGATAAGCTCAAAAAAAAGGCTAAAAAAGGCCAAAAAAATCTTGAAAACGGCCAAAATAAAGGCTGTTATTTTTATATTTTATTTTGGTTCTGCTTTATCAAACATCGTCCGATTTTAAATGCTCCCAAGGAATTTTTCCCTGCTGATTTGCAAAAAACTTCTCCCATTCTAAGCAAGCAGAGATGGAAATGTAAAAGGAGCAAGAATTTCGAAAATTTTTCAGCAAATATCATCAAACTTTTCCTATTATGGACGTTAAGGGCAATTTTTTTTCCGCGGAGAAAAATTTCTAAGTAAAAAAATCCCAGGCAGATTCATTTAGAAATGGTCTTATAATATAAGTACACAGAACACAACAATATCAAAGAAATCAAAATTCAACAAATTGATAAAAGTATATGGGGCATTCTTTATAAACCGAACAAAAAAAGGGAAAAAATGAAATTAGGTCTTTCGAATTGCGCAAATTTTTTGGTACAGCTTCTAGACATGAAACTATTCAACATGTAGTGCAAAATTTTTCTCGAAATGCATTATTCACGGAAGACCGTTACTTTAAAGTTGCTGAAAATCTGATTTTTTTTTAAATTATCTGATTTTAAAAACCTTATATCTCCTGTTCCACTTGGCCGATTTGACTCGGACTTTCACCTCTTGATAGATAATTTTATGCGCTTTAAATCTGCGTTCATATTTTTGGCATATGTTTTATAAAACACATAGAAAAATGCAGTTGAATTTTTAAAATTCACTTTTGCAGCAGGCGCCCCAAAAATAACATATTTTTTCCAACACCATTGTGTGCGCCATAATTTTTTCCTTAATATTAACTTTTTTCTAGAATAGCGTTTTTTGTTATTTGAAAGTTATTAACCATTTTATAACGTGAAATCTGTAATTCCTTAAAACATATTCGAAGAAAAATTTCATTAATTTTAAATCTCGCAATCGAGGTGGCTATGTATTTTTATTTAGGGAGTTATACTTGTTATTTCAAATCATACAAGCCTGTTTCCTGCTTTAAATTAAAGTTTGCAAATAACGCGAAATCTTTGTATAATGTCAAACGCAAGTTCAGGTTTAAGTGATGGATTAGGAGGTACTTTGAAAGATTAGCTGCAAGAGCTAGTCTCCAACGAATTTCAAATCCCATTCAAACGCCCAAACAGTTATTCTTATGGGCAACAGAGTCGCTCCCTAATATAAGGTCAAAATATGTTTCGAATGAAGAATACCACGAGGCAGAACGAAAACTCGAATCGAGGTTCAAAAATTGCAAAACCGGTAAAAGGGACGATGAAGTTTCATTGTTACATTCCTATTGGTATAAATAAAGTTCAAGCCAAGGAGTTTTCTCTGCAAAACGATTCCTATGCCACTGTATTTAAAGTCATACAATAAAAAGATAAAAAATTAATTACGCGTACTTTATATCTAATTAATTCATCAAAAGTATAATAAGTAGATAGGCAGGTGTACAAAAATTTCGCGTTATTTGCAAACGTTAATTTAAAGCAGAAAACAGGCTTGTATGATTTGAAATAACAAGTATAACTCCCTAAATAAAAATACATAGCCACCTCGATTGCGAGATTTAAAATTAATGAAATTTTCTTCGAATATGTTTTAAGGAATTACAGATTTCACGTTATAAAATGGTTAATAACTTTCAAATAACAAAAAACGCTATTCTAGAAAAAAGTTAATATTAAGGAAAAAATTATGGCGCACACAATGGTGTTGGAAAAAATATGTTATTTTTGGGGCGCCTGCTGCAAAAGTGAATTTTAAAAATTCAACTGCATTTTTCTATGTGTTTTATAAAACATATGCCAAAAATATGAATGCAGATTTAAAGCGCATAAAATTATCTATCAAGAGGTGAAAATCCGAGTCAAATTGGCCAAGTGGAACAGGAGATATAAGGTTTTTAAAATCAGATAATTTAACAAAAAATCAGATTTTCAGCAACTTTAAAGTAACGGTCTTCCGTGAATAATGCATTTCGAGAAAAATTTTGTACTGCATATTGAATAGCTTCATTTGTAGAAACTGTAAAAAACTTTTTGGAGCAATCGGGGATATTCAGTCCAAAAATGTGTTCGATTTGTAAAAGAATGACCCATATACGAGTATGCGTATGTCTTCATTTACAGTATATCGTTCTAGTCCTTGTTGAAATGCATAAAAGCTGGTATCCGGTTCGGAATGTCATGCGAGTACTTAATTTTTTGCATTTAGCAAGATATAGACGTGCATATCGAGTCTGTAGACATGGTTTGGTGTTTATTCGGTCCCAAACTGTAAATCTTTGTGTTTACATCGGAAACACACCGCAAAATTTGGTTTAAAACAAGGAAATACAAAAGATAGCTGAAAAGGCTATTTACCACAAGAAAAAGGCTAGATTTTTAGCTAATAGCAAATTGATGTTTTTACCGGCTAAGCCGATTTAAAAACGGCTAGATCTGACTAAAAAAGGCTGAAATGGCATCACTGGATACATGCCACTCCATACAGCCAACCCATACCGAACTCGACAAAACGTTGCGTATGCTCGGCGACGGCGATAATCTCATGTTAGCTTATGGCGCAACGCACACTGAAAACGACAAGAGCAAAACAGAAGCTTCGACAAAAAAGCATGCAGAAAGCTGTTGGCTTGGATTTTATTTGAGTTTGACAAATTTGCGTTTGCGAGTTGATTGATTTGATTGCTTTTGTGTTTATTTTCGGTATCAGAGAACTGTTTTGAGTGTGCTCGATATAGGATAGGATTTAAAACTTAATACTTTATCCTGTCAAATTGCGGTTATATTTGACTGAAAATACAGGTGAAAATTCAGTACCACTACAAATTAAATGGAAACGCAATATTTTAGTTATCAGTAAAAAATTTACAGGCACTGCAAATTGAATTTCAAGATCAGTAAAAAGATTAGTTCCGCTGCATTTTTACTGGTAATGAATAATGTCCATCTCTGGTTTCGTTGCACTCTTATAACGGCTTTGGTATTCTGTTGTAAATCGGAAAATTGGTTTTTACAAAAAACTAACGAAACCGATAGATAAAGCCGAACTGTAAAAATTTCTCCCATTTTTTTTTTTTAGCATACAAAAAAGTTTTCAACGTCTAAAGTCCAAAAATTATATATTAATAACATCTTACCTGATAACATTTATTGAATCATTCATTGTTTCATGTTCATTATGCCCGTCAGGTGCGAATGTTGAAGAGTTTTCGTCTCTACAAGTCTTACGTAAAATATTTGGAGCAAAAACGGTGGCTAAATTGTTACTGTCCATTTTGTTACCGTAACTACAGACAGTTCCGTCCTGCCTTATAACATCATCTGCATGGGAAGCTACTTGTGCCAAAAATCGTAGCAAAATATATAGGGTATCACGATGAGCCGCTGGTAAAAGTTTTATTAGATGAGATAAGGCTTCTAGTTGTAGTCGACGGTTTCGGATTTCTACAATGAAATGAATTAAAATTTTTTTTTAGACTAGGGACTGTAATTAATATAAGTTTAATTTTTAAATTTCGGAAATAACTCATATTTCTTGATTTTTTTTTATATAAAAAATAAAACTAAAATTTTGATTTATATTTTTTTGATTATAACTGTACGGTTTAACTTTAACTGAAAGTATTCTCAAAAACGGTCTGATCTGGTCCATTGTGTTACACTACTAACCAAATAATATATAGATATTCCATTTCATACAACCCAATGTAGCCTTTCAAAACTATGCCAATAGCTCCAATACAGTAAAAACTAAAATTTAAATTTAATACCAATTTTGGTGATTAACAGGTTGGCTGAAAAGTCCCCGGTCTGACACATAGATGGCGTCGCTAGTATTAAATGCATATTATTTTTATATAGTGGCAACCTTCAAATGATCGTGTCAAAATTTGACGTCTGTAAGTCAATTAGTTTGTGAGATAGAGCGTCTTTTGTGAAGCAACTTTTGTTATTGTGAAAAAAATGGAAAAAAAGGAATTTCGTGTTTTGATAAAATACTGTTTTCTGAAGGGAAAAAATACAGTGGAAGCAAAAACTTGGCTTGATAATGAGTTTCCGGACTCTGCCCCAGGAAAATCAACAATAATTGATTGGTATGAAAAATTCAAGCGTGGTGAAATGAGCACGGAGAACGGTGAACGCAGTGGACGCCCGAAAGAGGTGGTTACCGACGAAAACATCAAAAAAATTCATAAAATGATTTTTAATGACCGTAAAATGAAGTTGATGATTCTGAGCGGTGTTTGCAGCTGTTAACTCGCAATACACCCGAGTTTTTGCGTCGATATGTGACAATGGATGAAACATGGCTCTATCACTACACTCCTGAGTCCAATCGACAGTCGGCTGAGTGGACAGCGATCGGTGAACCGTCTCCGAAGCGTGGAAAGACTCAAAAGTCCGCTGGCAAAGTAATGGCCTCTGTTTTTTGGGATGGGCATGGAATAATTTTTATCGATTATCTTGAGAAGGGAAAAACCATCAACAGTGACTATTATATGTCGTTATTGGAGCGTTTGAAGGTCGAAATCGCGGCAAAACGGCCCCATATGAAGAAGAAAAAAGTGTTGTTCCACCAAGACAATGCACCGTGCCACAAGTCATTGAGAACGATGGCAAAAATTCATGAATTAGGCGTCGAATTGCTTCCCCACCCACCGTATTCTCCAGATCTGGCCCCTAGCGACTTTTTCTTGTTCTCAGACCTCAAAAGGATGCTCGCAGGGAAAAAATTTGGCTGCAATGAAGAGGCGATCGCCGAAACTGAGGCCTATTTTGAGGCAAAACCGAAGGAGTACTACCAAAATGGTATCAAAAAATTGGAAGGTCGTTATAATCGCTGTATCGCTCTTGAAGGGAACTATGTTGAATAATAAAAACGAATTTTGACAAAAAAATGTGTTTTTCTTTGTTAGACCGGGGACTTATCAGCCAACCTGTTATATATAACAATGCCGAAAAGGAATTAAATTAAAACCATTTTGGTTTAAATAAAGAGAGAGAAAAAACTGAGAATTTTTCGTATGAATTATAAAACAAATTTATGCATAGAGCGAAAAGAAATGAGAGATATTGCCTCACAATCTGATGTCGACGAGTTCAATCCCCGGTCAGGCGTCACTTATTTTTTTTATTTTTTTTATTTTTATTTTTTATAGGAATAAGTAGGTAATAATAATAAATAATAATAAAAATTTAAGAGGAATAAACAGCTTGCAACCAATCCTTTTATGGAAAAAAAAAAAAAAAAAAGATTCCAGCAGAAACCTCTGATAGGAATTCGTGAAACAGCATGAACATGACGGACACACACGTTTTTGAAGGTAGTATCGATACTTCAAAGTTTCTCGCTAGCAACTATGTTTTCTCTTCCCGATTACATCACTTTATCCTTTTTCCAAGTTCAAAACTTACTTTACATTTGCCAAGCCCCAATTTTCCCACAATTTCTTTCGCCTTCGACAGGGTTCAAACTTGGACCTTTCCAGTACGCTAACAAGCTATCTCATTCGCGCGTGCTAGACTTATTATATCAACATTCGATAAAATCGAACTAAAGACGCCTCGTTTGTATGAATGATAGCAATATAATCGCGAGAACAATTTGACAATTTGAGAATTTTGTTCGTTTTTGAGATCATTTAAAACCAAAAGGTGTTAAAATAAAACTGTTTGGTACAGAAATGCAAATTTAATACTTAAAAGATTGGTTTTAATTTTAAACCTGTAGTTTTTACTGTGCATCAAACTTGAACATAACTCGCAACTGATTTCAAACCGCTTTCTTATAGTGCGTTTCCATATAGTGTTTTACTCTGAGATGTTTAGCTAAACACTTCGAGCGGTTCCACGTATGCGAGTTGTTAAAGTTTGACAGCTGTTTGTTTATTTACAATTGCAAGCAGTGTTGCCATTTGTAGGAAAATCACTTGAAGGGAAAAAGGGACAGAATGAATAAAATCGGCAAAATGTAGGGAATTTGTGGTATATTCTTAAACATTAAGAGATATTTTGAAAATAGTTTCTTGTCGATCAATAAAAACAACAAAATAGACGTCTCGTCTCGCGGAGTTGGAAGTGGAAAACCCAGAAAAAACTATATCTGAAAGAATTTAGGAGGATTATAATTTTTACACGGTTTTGAAATCGATTTCTGTGACATGGCCCATAATCTTAATTTTATTATTTTTGATAAAAACTATCGTTCAGCATCGATACTCTACCAAGAATCATACAATACAAGATTATGCCTTGCGCATATTATATATTTTTTCGAATTTTTCCGTGTGTAAAAAAATTTAGGGAATTTTTTGTAGTTTGTAGGGAATCTTTAGTTTTGCTTTTGGCAACATTGCAAAACATGAGCAACACAAATTGCAATTATTTTGTGAAGTTAAAAAAAAAATTGATAATTCAAGCGACAAAGATCAAGATTTTATGGCGAAGCTTTCGGATTTGATTCTAAGTGCCGCAGATAAAAGATTGCAGCTTTTTAAATTGCGGAAACTGCAAAACATACGAAGAAGAAATGGTTTGATGTTATTGCAAACTTCCCTCAAATCCAAAAGAAAGAGGAATATGTGATGATGCACTTTTTACGTTACGGCTACAAGCCGCGCCTTGTACCTTTCGATGTTACCGTCACTGTCGCTCTTGATGGCAAAAACCCTATTGTTGGCAATCGCTCTTTTTCCTGTCAGTAAGTCGACCAGAGACCACGTTTTCTTCTTTCTTAGCGACTGAAATTCCGATCTCATCACCTTTTTCCACTTTTCAGACATTTCGCTTGATAACGCTTCAGATGCTGTTTCTGGAACCTCCTCACGCGTTAACTTGGTCAAAACATTGTATTGTTTTCTGGCACGTCCAACTTTATCATCTCGTAAAATTCTAGGCTAACTTCGTCCCCTTATTGGCACGCTTTGCACGTCATTGACATGGATGTTCCCCTCCTCCTCAAGAACAACCTCTTCAACTTCTTCTTCAGCAATGACGAAGTCTTCAATTGATTCACCCGCAACATCACCATGCTGCTTAATTACTGATCTTTTACCCGAATCAGTAGACATTTCGCTACTACTCAAGATTAAAACATCATCGGCTATCGGTTCACCATCGAAATCGGTATTTTCGTCAAATAGCACGTCACGCCGCTCGATGACCTTCGGCGTAGATTTGTCGTACAAACGATACGCTTTCGACTGCGTCGAGTATCCCACCATGACATATTCAGCACCTTTAGGATCAAACTTGCCTTTATGGGTTTTATCGAGTGCTACCGCACATGACCCAAACACCCTTAAATGGCTTACTTTTGGCTTTCGCCCAGTCCAGGCTTCGTATGGTGTTTTATTAAACAACACCTTTGTTGTCGACCTGTTTCGAAGATATGCAGCCGTGTTTATGGCTTCAGCCCATAAACCCTTCGATAAACCAGCATGCACCAACATACAGCGTGCCATATCAACCAATGTGCGGTTCGCACGCTCCGCCAACTCATTTTGCTGTGGATTGTATACCACCGTCAGCTGCCATTCTCTTTTAGATAGTTATCAAATTCGCGATTAACGTATTCTCGCCCATTATCTGATCTCAGGCACACCTGTTTTCTAGTTTGACGTTCAGCCTGTGCTTTGAAAAATTAGAATTTTTAAAAAACTTCTGACTTAGCCTTTGAAAAGTACACGAAAATCATACGAGATTTATCGTCAATGAAGGTATGAAAGTACTTTTGCACCACCAAAAGACTGCGTGTCAATTGGTCTACATACATCAGTATGTACCAGCTTAAGCAATTCCTTCGATTGTGTCTGCCACTGCGGGAACGGTGCAACATGTATTTTCCCGACCATACACGTTCTGCACTTTGCCTGCTCCTCGCCACTGCTTAGTTGTAATCCTTTTACCAGATTCTTTTTCGATAAGGCCTTCAAACTGTCAAAATTCAGGTGGCCATATTTGTAGTGTCACTTCATATTTGTACTGGCCGCACAAAAGCGTTCCTTTTGAGTTTTAAGCGACAAATAAGTTTCCTGATCTAGATGCCTTTAGTACAACTCTGCCATTATTTCCTTTAATCTTTGCCATGCACGATGATAAACTTATCGCCAGCCAAGGCAATCTTTTCTTCGCATTTCTTCATGCTGACGAACCATTTTTGCTGACAACTAAAATTCGACGTTGCCCCTAAATCGATGTAAAACGTTGCATCATCAAAATATATCTAGTCAGCAGCTGCCAAAGTTGATAGAGAGCTTTCCTCTTCCTTTCTGATCCTTTTCTTTTTCGAACACGAACGGGCGAAAAAACTTTAAAACTTTTGCTGTTTTTGTCTCCATTGCTTCGCTCTTTATGCTTTGTACGTGCGCCAAGAACTTGTTCGTTTTCTGCTTTTTCGCATGCGTTGCTTTGTATTCGCCTTTCCCCTTCTTCTAGGAGTTTTGCCTTCAACGTTTCATTCGCTGGTAAAGCATCACGTGTTGCCATGGCAATTTCGAAGTCCTCATACCCTTTAGGTTAACTAGCGAGCAAAATTATTTCAATACCTGTCTCTGCTAGCTTCTCAGAAATTCCGCCAAACGCAATTAAATGTTCCAGCATATTTCCGTCCTCAGGCATACCCAAATTCAAAAGCTTCTTGTAAAGTTTTACCTTCTGAATTGGTCCTGTTGATTGATGAACTTCACGCAACTTTAGCCTAGCTTTCGAAGACGTCTTGCAGTTTTTTACATACATTAACTGCGTTACCTTTAAGCCCAATATAATCATTGCCAGAGCCTTTTCATCATAAGTGTGCCACTCCAAATCATCCTCCGGACTACACTGGCCACTTGCGTTTTTCCATAAGCCGTTATGGATCAGAACACTGCGCATTAGTATGCTCCAGGATTCATAATTATGGATATCAAGTTTATCGATATGGAAAATATTCGAGGACATTTTATCCTTTTTGCGACAGTTAATTAAAACTATCCTGGACCCATAACCTGATAAATATGGTTGTGGAAATGAAAGGACTATTCTGAATTTCTAGGTCTTTATTCAACGAGTTTCAAAGTTGAACTGAACTCTCTGAATTTATAAAGCTATACAGAAAAACTTAAATAGTACGTTCATACACGTTGCTAGAAAAAAGCGTTGCATATTTTTTTATAATTTCAACAGTTATAA
Organism: Chlorops oryzae; assembly: GCA_020466095.1. NCBI lineage: Eukaryota > Metazoa > Arthropoda > Insecta > Diptera > Chloropidae > Chlorops > Chlorops oryzae. The sequence continues at coordinate 93,477,386 of CM035806.1, forward strand.
GCAACGGGGAAAATTTTTCTCATTCATAATTGTTATAAGGCAACGTAAAAAATATTTATCGAAGGATTAAAGTTATAAGCAACGGGAAAAAAATTGTTTTTTCAATAACTGTTATTGAAGAATAAATACATTTTCATTGTTTGAAACTGATATCTTAAAGTGTATCTTTTTTAATACAAACTTTAATAGTTATAGTCCAATTTCTTTTCCTTATTCCTTATAACTGTTATGTCCCTGCTATAAGGTCGTTATTAGAGCGGATAAACGACCTGCTGGAACGCACTAACGCCAATTTAACGCTCCAACAATAGATGAGGTTGCAGTTGTGATTGTTGGCGAAAATCTGATATCACGCGATATTGTACTCACACGCCGAGACTCTGGGCATACGCAGCATGATGACGACTGAACCAACCTATAATTTTAAATTTTATGGTGGCAAACCAGCCACATCCAATGAATTCAAAAACTTAGTTGAAATCAGTCGAAATGATGTGAAAACCATCAGCTTTGATCATTTTCGCACCTGACAACAAATCGAAAAATATCGTTTATCACAGAGTGCTTCAATGGGAGGAAATACAATTCTGTAATTTGGAATGATGCAAGGCAACGCTTGCGGGGTCACCTAGTTTTATATGAAACTAACAATTTCATATATTGCGTTTATTTCGAAAACTTTGACCGCTGGTAGCGACCCGTTAATGTCATTTAAAAAATTACAAAACAAAAGAAATATTTTCTCGTGGTATATATTAAAATGACTGGGTGTCGCGCCAAAAAAAGAAAATCTTTAAACTGAGGACCACCTTAATATATATATACAGGGTGTCCCGAAAACTTTTGTCAAAAATCAAACCATCGATAGGTCGAGTCAAGAGAAACATTTTTTGTTTTCAGACAAAACTCTCTAATGCTATGTTCTCACTATAGTGGTTAAGTTCTTAACCCGATACTTTAACTCAAAGCGTTCATATTAGCTTTGAGCGAGTTAGGGTTTACTAAAGTCATATGACCCAGCCGGAAAGTGGACTACTTCTGCACTACTTCCAAAGTGGTGAAAATTCATACTGCGGCTACTCGCATTACTAATCCTAACTGTTAATGAAGTTTGTTAGAAGATGGCCGCTGTTTTCATTACATGCATGCGATAATGTCCGGCTTGGGAGTTTGAAATATTAAAAAACGCGCAAGGTATATCTGATATACTATATCATCGAGAAATTGCAAATAAAAATGGAATTTGCTTTATTAGAAATGTTTAAGGAAGCTGAAAAAGCCAAAGGAATATTGGAAGCAATAATATTAGAAGACCATTGCAATAACCGCAGGAACCAAAATAGATTAATGGATGATGAAAGCGGCATCACAAAATGTTTCAAGACCTGTGATCAAAATTAACATTTCCAAACACATCCCTCACCTCTCATTTGCTGCACGGGAAAGCTTCCCTGTCAGTGCCGTATTAAATATAAACCCGGTTTTTGTATTCGGTGTTAGCAAATGTAACTGAAATTTTCAAATGCAACTCTGCGCTAACCTCAGAGTTAAATGTTAACCCAGGGTTTATTTTCGGGTTAAATGATTTTTTTTATATGCGTTTTGACATTTGAAACCCTGGGTTTCGCCGATAACCCTAACCCGGCCTAGTGAGAACATAGCATTAGTGGTAGCGTTTACGAGCTGTGTAGCACTTCAAAAAAAAGTATATTTTTGTATTTGGTGTTCAAGGTTAAAATGCATAAGTATGAGCTTCATATTGAATTTTCAAAAAATTTGTACGTTGGTGGTGTATGGTTTGTTTGGGATATAAATTAAACAATCATTCAATATTTATAAAATGTACCATCTGATGGTCATTTTCTTAGTAACATATTCTTCTGAATTCGAAAATTTTTAAGTAGAACAAGTTTCGATGTATTGGTTGTTTTCTGTTTTTCGAGTTTTGACAAAAAAGTATGGTTGGTAAATTCCAATTATCTCCGGAGATACTTAATCGATTTGAAGTTCTTAGGGGCCGTCCATATATTGCGTCATCATGCAGGGGGGCGGAGGGGATCTCGTGAATGATGACGCTTGATGATTATGGGGAGGGGCGTCAATTTGCAATGATTAAGCCATCATCTCCACCTTATAAGAAAACACTATAAAACTAAATTTTGAAGAAATTAAATTTCTAATTACTTGTGAAATAGTAACGAGCTCAAAGATGATGTCAAACCAGGGTGAGCGGGGGGTCTGGTCTGGACGATGACGATTGATGATAAGGGGGAAGAGGGGGTCTTAAAGAGTCGAAAACATGCTGACGTAATATATGGACGGCCCCTTAACTATAAAACTAAGGGTAATTAAGTTCTCTATCAACGATATCTAGAAGACCTCTTGATGCAACCATTGGCCATTAGAAGTGATTAATGAAATTTTCCAGAAATTTGTTTCATTTTTAACAAAATTTATTTTAAAAAATCACTTTGAGTTTAAATTACACCATGAAACAATTTTTTAAATTTTTGTTTCTTCTTTTGACATCAAAGAATGGTTTTTTTAAAAAGGAAGTCAACGTAGATTCGCATTAAAAATGTGTCATGTCAACTAATTAAAACCGCAGGTGCTGATGTTTAATTAATTGTTGACGTTTATGATTGTCCTCATTTTAGACCAAAATATTGTCGGAACAATGGTTTTAAACCATTTTTTTTTTTTATTCAAATTAAAACCCACTTTTCCAATTTTATGAATTCTAATCGCAGGCTTAAATATACGCTCAAATTTAAAGTTTCATTGATTTTTTCACACCATATTCTCAATGGTTTTACGATTGAAAATAACCATGTAAGACACGAGCGCGTATTTGGCACTCACCGGTCTCATTTCTCAATCAACTCTTTCATTCACAAAAATGTTACGAAAAACTATTGCTTTAACAGTGCCGGTCAACAGACGCTTTACTTTTTTTGTGACTTTTAAATTGTTTTAATACCATAAAAGTTTTGTGACAGTGCAAATTTTTTATTTAACCACCACTAACCATGTTGTGATAATGAAGTCTGATTTTTACCACTACTTAAATAGCAGCGGTTAGTGTAATATACCCACTTCTGTTGGGGGAAATTTTCTAATATATAATGTGTATGAAAATATCATATACGTCTGTATATAATCATAAGTTATCATTTAAATTGGTTTTTATTCTTAAGCCAAAATAAATAACAATCGAAATTTAAGTTTTATTTTCGAGCGAAAAAATAAAAATTTGAAATTGATTTTTATATTCAAGTGAAAATATTGTTCAACCTGATGGTCACTCAGGTTGTGGACCCCAAAGCTTTGCTAAGATTTGAACAATCCTGTGCTCTGAGTTCGCCAGAGCTTGTTGCTTCAATTAATTCTTGTGTTTGAATCAGTGATGTGCAGGTATGGGCACCACTACATTGTTGTTTTGCGTGCATATTTGTATGCGTGGCACTGGGAAAAATATTTTGCGTGAAATAAAAATTTATAAAACAGATTTGCTTTTTTCATAACTGTAACAGGAAAAGGCTTTTGGTTGTTTTTGAAACATTTGGATGGTTTTGAAAACCTTATAATCTCATCGAAA
>CM035806.1:94159926-94176754 GCA_020466095.1 Chlorops oryzae
AATTGCCTTTATATTGAAATTTTTCAACTAATATAAGGATTTTTTTGAATATTACCAAAATATTAAATTTAAATGTAAGAGATAATATTGTTGAAGTGAATAGCAAAATTGAAATTTTCAAAAATCTTTTTTATGGGTCTTCAACGGACATCGTATTTGCACCATCGAATGTAAACAAGCTGAATCATTCCATTTTAAATACATACAAGCATTGTTATGCTCATACATATAGAACTTCTTTTCCCTTCCACCGTCCTTCCACGAACGAATTTTGCTCATTTCAATCAATTTACTACTAAAAAAGTTTCAAAAGTATGATACAGTGTGCAAATATCGAGTCTCTTCCTTTCATTTTATAAAAAAATTTTCATGAACTATAAATTATGAATATAAAATTCAGCAAAATAGCTTTCTTAATGTCTAGAAACAATTTGATAACATTTCATTTTATATTTTACTATAAAAATTATATCAATATAATAAGTAAAATAGAACTTGTCTGAAGAAAGATTTGAACTACACCATTTTCAACTGTAAATGAGAAAATAGCAACTGAAATTGAGATTTTGCATTTGAAAATGAGGAAAACACAATTGATAATAAGTTATTCCATTTCAATATGAGAATAGTGCAATTGAAAATGAGATATTCTATATGAAATTGAGATTTTTTAAATGAAATTGAGATTTTGAATACGAAATTGAGAAAAGATCAAATGAAATTGAGAATTTCTATTTGAATTTGGGAAGAGATCATTTGAAAATAAGATTTTTCATTTCAATTCGAGAAAAAGAACAAATGAAAATGAGATTTTCCATTTCAAATTGCGATTTTACATTTGAAAATGAGAACAAAACATTTAAAAATGAGATTTTCCATTTAAAATTGAGAAAAGAAAAGATGAAAATGGGGAAAACAACATTTGGAATTGAGTTTTCTATTTCATATTGAGAAAATAGCAATTAAAAATGAGATTGTCCATTTAATATTGGGATTTTCTAATTAAAATTGAGAAAAGAGCAATTGATATTTAGAATTGATAATTGAAAATGGGAAAAAAACAAATGATATTGAGAACAAATTAATTGAAAATGAGAAAAAAAATCAAATGATATGGAGAACAAAATAATTGAAAATGAGAAAAATTGATGCAACTATTAAATGAAAAGGATCGATATATACTGGGCTCTTAACTTTTATTTTGCGTATACTCTATGTACAAGTGTTTGGACAGATTCGCTTCTGCTTTCTTCAGAATTAACCCTGATTCTTAGACAATATCTTTGGCTATATGAGCTATATGTATGTATCTTAAAGATTCCTCTGCAAAATACACGCATTTACATAGAAAACATTTTAATTTAAAATAAAATTTGAAAGAGACAGAAAAAATTTATCATGACTTGAAAATACTATCAAACCTAGCATGCATTGAAACTTTACTTAATTTTAAAAAAATTTTCATCGAGTCCTCAAGAAATAAATTTTTTATTACAATGGAATTAAAAGACGTGTGTTCCATTTGTTTGGTCACGATGAGCCGCGGAATGGTCCACCGATTAATTCCATGCGGCCATTTTTTGCACGAAAAGTGTTGGTCCGAAACAAATGACAACCGATGTCCTCTCTGTAGGCAATCCGTACAAGGTTGGTAGCAAGAATAATTAAACATCTGAATGTTGATATATGGAGTTTTTTTTTAGACAGTTGTGGCAGTTGTTCGTCGAAAATACCACAAATATACAGAGCAAGATCGCCAGCGAATTGTGGAAGCTTCGAGCAGGGGCCAGGATTGGACTGAGCTCGCCAATTCGCTGGGTGTGAATTACAAAACGGCCCATCGATGGGTAACAACCTTGGTGGAAAGGCAGAATAGAGGGGGAAAGAAACCTCGGATTTTAAATGACGGTGAAATTGAGACGGTTTTAACATGGGTTGAAGAGAGGCCGGATCTTACTCTTAAAACGATGGCTGATAAAATCTTCTCACACTTCCAAAAAAGGGTTTGTGTTTCAACAGTGGGTAATATGCTTCATGGCAAAATGTACTCAATTAAAAAGGTACATGTAGAACCAACGACCATGAATAATGAAGAGAATAAAAGGAAACGAGCGGCTTACGTTAATCAGCTAAATAATTTGATCAGATTGGGCAAGCAAGTTATATGGGTTGATGAAACCAATTTCAATTTGTTTTGCCGAAGGACTCAAGGGTGGTCCAGGAAAGGAAGTCGAAGCACGCAACTTCTTCCAGCCTCTAGGGGTCCCAACATACACCTTATCGGTGCTATATCAAGCATGGGAGTGGTGAAAATGGACAGGAAGAGAGGGTCTTTCAATGCCTTGTCTGCAAAGGAATGGATGCAGTCTCTTTTAAATAGGTTGGAGGAAATGGGCAATGATGTATCAAATGTGGTAGTTGTGTGTGACAACGCGCCTTGCCATTCCAGGCTGGAGGAAATTTTTGACACATCTTCTGCTACCCTTCTTAGACTAAGCCCGTATTCGCCTATGCTCAATCCAATTGAAACCATCTGGTCTAAGATAAAAAGTTTGGTGAAAGCGCAAATGGCAGTTCCAGAAGTCAGCCGTCCCAATATGGGAGAACAACGACTGGCATATCGTCGCCTTACTTCCAAAACCTCGTATCTGACATTTTTATGAAATTGGTTTTTTTAGCTTATAAAATAGAGAAACGCATTTTGCCCCACATGGCATTTCAAACTCAGTGACTTTGTATGAGAAAAAAATAATTATCGCAAATTTTAAAACCTCGTATCTGCAAGCTTACCTTAAAATTCCTTCTAAAACCTCGTATATGTAAAATATTGTTCTATAAATAAACTTGAAGTGGCTCATATGACATTTAAACGGCAAATTTGTTGTTGGTTAGAATATAACATCTCAAAACAATAAAATGGTAACCAAGTAGGAAATGTCTTTAGCAATAATTAAGTCAGTAATTTATCAATATGAATCAAAATGAAATAAATAAAAAAGAGGGCATTTCAACCGAAAGAGCTTATAGTTTCAATAACTCTCAATATCATTGCATGCCTTTGATGGTTTCAGTGCGATATTTTCTACTGGGGAATTATGCACTTATGTTGTCTCAATGTCCCGATTTAAACAGAGACACAAAAGCGAAAAAGCAAATTTAGGCTGCAATTATAGTTAAGCTGAAACCAGTGGCGTATCTAGAGAAATACAGCTCTTGTAGTGCTCATATTTACCAAAGTGGCAGATTGGGAAATTATACGACAAATTTTTTTCATATATTTTCACTGAAATAATTGAATTTAAGTTCAAATTGTTATTTTTATTCTTTTTATGTTCCAAATATTTGCCTTAAGTTACATTAGGTAGGTAGGTAGGTTGAAGTGGCTGCCACTTAGGCCGTTAATCGGCCCATTGTGATACCACGGAGGTTTTCTTGTGTTTGTGTGAGTGTATGTCTTTTTATGTAGTGTGCCCCTAACATGCGATTTTTGAAAAAACCAGTGCTAGGCTTGGAACATTACACTCCGTTTCGCCTGTGCCGGGAATCGAACCTCGGACGCTGGGATCAAGAGCATAGCACGCATCCCCTACGCTATCTCAGAGCCACTAAGTTACATTAAAAAGAAATGAAAACTTTAAGCCACGTCTTTTTTAGTTCGCACAAAACCTCGTAAGTAACAACATTTGTAATTTTCTAAAAGACCCAAAACACGTAAGTGACAAAATCAGCCAGTGCTACTTCTTTAGTGAGCTTCGTACCGTAAACTCAGTTCAGAGTCTTCAGTAAATATCCTAGCTATGGTTTAAAAAAGTAAAATCGTTAATAAAGTGAAATTTTACGTAAGATAATCAGTTTTTTTCGTTTTCTGAAAAACAGCATTTTTGTAGATACGAGGTTTTGGAAGTAAGGCGGCGATATGTTGAAAACCTAATGGATGAGGCCAAATCCAAGATTACTGTTTCCGACTGTAGCCGTTCCATACAGCACTCTACTACATTCCATATACCAGCTACAGCTATGGAAGATATGGAAGTTGGACAATAAAGCTTTTCTTTTGTTTTTTCTTTAACATTACCATTACTAATATCTAATATCTAATATTACTTCCATTATTATTATTACTGTTTAAATTACCATCACCATACTTCCATACCATGCTACTATTACTTTTATTATTATAACTATTCCTATGCCTCATAATTTTTAATTAAAAATCCATTATTATTATTACTGTTATCATTAATACTACTGCTACTATTACTTTTATTATTATTACTTTGTATTACTATTCCTATGCCTCATAGTTTTCAATAAACAGATTGAAAAATTTGGAAGCCGAACTCATTATTTTAATTACACCAAGTGAACGTAAAAAACAAAAGGTTCTGTTAGGTGTTAGTACATAGAAAAATTTGAAAATACTCCTTACACCGTTCTCAAACATGTGACAATGTGCTTTTATAAGATTGTTTTATTGGGCAAAAAATGCAAAAACAAACTTTTCTCAATATACAATTGTTACTTTCTCATTTTCAATACAAAATTCTCATTTTCAATTATGCTTTTCTAAATTTTCAAATGGAAAGTCCCATTTTTAATTGTTTTGATCTCAATTTCATCTATTCATATTTTCTCATTTTCAATTATTTTGTTTCTCAATATCATTTGATTTTTTCTCATTTCCAATTGAAAATTCTAATTTTCAATTGTGCTTTTCTAAATTTCAAATGGAAAGTCTCATTTCAATTTGCTCATTTCTCGAATAGAAATGAAAAAATATCATTTTCAAATAATCTATTCTCAATTTCAAATGAAATTCTCATTTTCAATTGCTCAGTTCTTGATTTCAAATACAAAATCTCATTTCCAAATACCATTTTCTCAAATTGAGATAGAATTTCTCAATTTCAAATGCCTTTTTCTCGTTTTCAACTCTTCTTTTCTCAAATCCAATTCGAAAACCTCATTTTCAATTGTGTTTTTCTCAATATCAAATCCAAATTCTCAATTTCAATTGCCCTAGTCTCAATTTCAAGAAGAGTTCTCAATTTCAAATATGTTCTTCTCAATATCAAATGCAAATTCTCAATTACAATTGTTCCTTTCTCAATTTTAAATCAAAAATCTCATTTTGTATTGTGTTTTTCCCAATATCAAGTAGAAAGTCTCGATTTCAATTGATCTTTTCTCAATATAACTTGCTGAAGTCTCATTTACAGTTGAAAATGGTGTAGTCAAATATTGCACACTGTGTTCGCCTATTTTTTCTTCGTATCGTCAAGTAGCCTTTGCATGCACACAAGCTTAAAAAAATTTCCATCCCTTTTACTCTGCGCGAAAGCAAACGCACAATTCATTCAAGAATTGTCCTTTTACGCAAGCTTCGCCTTTCGTTTTTCTGTTTTCAATTACTGTTCGCATTATGAGACGGGACGAAATGGCATTGGGTACGAAGTGTATCGCCATATGCGTGGTATGATTTTCAAAATGCAAAGAGAGCCGATAGAGTACATTGTCACCTCTTTATATATTAATACTCTTTGATAAGACATACAGTTATAATTTGTTCTTACAATTTTCCACATTCGCCTTCTCCGGACTTTGCATCGTTCCATTACAACAAGCTTCTGCATGATGTTATTGTGAACGGCGGTCATTGCACTTATTATTTGTACACTATTTCGCCATCGCGCCAATGCGAGTGCAAGTTTCGATTTGAATGCCTGTCTTCTTTTCATTATTATTGAAATAAGCACATATATCGCATTATTCCGCTCCATATTGAATGTTATACTTTCTTGAAAAATTATATGTCAAAGATTGAACAGCTGATATCTTAATCGTCTTTCTACTTTTGTCGTCTGTCAGTGCAGTTTAGCAAAGTGGATTAAAAAATTTTATCGCGATCAACGACCCACGTTTGTCTACGGTATTATACAGGCGTTGGCCTTATTTGGCTGAACCACCTTATAACCATACTTGTTTTAAAAAAAGGGATTTTTCGCGGAGAGTAGGAAAAATGTAAGCTATAAGAGAGAAAAATCGTGCGTGTGGCAGCACTTTTTGAATTGAACTGTTTGCCTACCCCGCTTATATCGTCTCGTGTATAATAGCTCTAAGAAGAACAGCTGATTATTTCGAACACGCTTTAAACAAGTAAGGGTGTTATAGTCAGGCGAGCCTGACAATAGAATACCCGACACAGACACACATCTTCAAATAATTTTTAATATCAGGAGTTCTTTAAGGCCATAGGGGCCCCATATACCGACTTTTGTTTAATTTCTTTATGAAAACCGCCCCTTTACCACGCCCACTTTTCCAAATTTTCGGAATTCTAATTAGAGGCTTAAATATATGCGCAAATTCTAAGTTTCATTAAAATATTTCGAAAAAGTCCGATTTTGAGGCAGTTTTGGGATTTTCGTAACAGACCCTAGTACTGGAGGTACCCCTAAAAATGGTCCGATTGGGTCCATTCTCGAACTTGTTCTTACTCATGTCCCCGTTAGCACGCACACCAAATTTTGTCAAGATAGCTCAACTCCTTCGATAAGATAACTGTATACAAACCGACGGACAGACAGACAGACGGACAGACGGACGGACATGGCTAAATCGAATCTCCTGGTGACGCTGATCATTTCTATACACATTTTGTATGGTCTATCTCGACTGGTTCTGGGTGTTTCATACAACCACACAAACGCAACGACATGAGTAAGAACAAGTTCGAGAATGGACCCGATCGGACCATTTTTAGGGGTACCTCCAGTACTAGGGTCTGCCACAAAAATCCCAAAACTGCCTCAAAATCGGACTCTTTCGAAATATTTTAATGAAACTTAGAATTTTAGCCTACGATTATAATTAAACGAAAATTGGAAAATTGGGCGTGGCAAACGGACAGTTTTCAATAAGAAATTTAACAAAAGTCAGTATATGGGACCCCTTATGGCCTTAAACACCTCTTGATGTTAAAAATTATTTGAACATGTGAGTCTGTGTCGGGTGGTGTATTCTACTGTCAGGCTCGCCTGACTATAACACCCTTACTTGTTTCCTTTTTTATTTATTTAAAATAATTGGTTGATTTTTATTAATACTTTTGGTTGCTGATATTACAAATCGTTGTTTGAAAATATTTATTGAGTGTTAATACTTCGAGTAATTGACCCAATTAAACGATTTGTTAATAGAACCAAAAGTGTGATAGGCTGAGTTTTAACAACGAATTTGTTTGATTAAAAAATTGGTTGTATTTACGCACAAAAGTCTTTCTGTGTACATATAGGTATATTTGTGTTGAAGAAAGAGTGCCAGCAGAATGACCCCATCATATTCCTACAATAAAATCCTCAATAAATCCTAATTACGCAGCAAAAGTCGAATATAAAATTTTATTTACCTATGTACTTTTCCAAGAACGTCTGAAACATTTCTTAATTTGGCCGTGCGAATTTTTGTCAAGTCATTCAGACATGTGCTGTGTATCTTAATTAGGGTGGTACCTTCAATTCACATTTACAGCATTTACAAATATGTATATGGAGAGTGGCAAGCAGAAATATTCTTAAATAAATATTTTCAAGGTGTGCTCGTCGTCCTTAGACACGCACATGTGCATTGTTATTTGAACCCAATTGGAGAACGTTGAACAAAGAGCTCTCCGGGCACATATTTTCACACCTGAAAAGAATAATGAGATTAAAAAGTGCGATAAGCATATTTAAGTGGTTGAAATACAAAACGGTTTTTTGAGAAAACAATTTCGAATCGGTTTTGAAAAGCCAAAATCGTCTTTAAGATGTCACAGATTTAAGCAGATAGCCTGTCAATTGTATCTTGCATTGAACAGCGGAAGTAATTATTTAAAATTTGATGAAAATATACAAGATAAAAATTCCTAAGCCCGCAATCCCTTGGTTAATGCTCGATTTGAGTTCGATGCGTTTCATTGTTTTAGATGTATTTATGAGTCCGAATCTTCTAATACTGCGAACCGTAAACCAGGGAAAATTCGAAAGCAAGTCAAGTAAAAGAATTATCACAAGCCTAATCAAATTCTTATCGTGAGCAAAAAACAATTGCAATAGGTCTAGGTGATTGACTGCGTGAAACACTGTAAACTCTTTATTTTTAACGTTTGTTTATCATTTTAGCATTTCCCAGAAATTCTCATATATAAATGTGTTGGTACATTAAGGTGGGTCGTTTTATTCGACAAAAAAAAATATGATAATTTTGCTAGTCATATAAGATTCAACGATTTTTTGTTTTGCGAAGGAATGCCCAGGGAAAACATTAGACAAAACTGAATTTTTGTCCTGCGCATTTTCGAAATAATGTCAATTTAAGGGGGTCTTCTCATTGAAAACCCGTTTTTTGGACCCTTTTTAAAAAAATTCTTATTTGAAAACGCAAAGAATAATTGAAAACTTTTTTTATTTATTGTATTACAAAAGGTTCAAAGTAAATAAAAAAATTTTTTTTTGCCTCGATACGTGGGCTGTTCAAAAGTAATGAGACTTCAAAGTTGGTGGTGAAAAAAAAGGTGCCGTCACGGCGGCCACGATTCCGGGTCTCCGGAGCGTCCGAAATGGAAAAAAAAAACGGGGTTATAATCAGTATAGATGTAATTCTCGGGTGAACCTCAAGCTTAATTTTGTGATTTTTTTTTTTTAAAATGGCGGCCATTAAAAAAAAAATTTCAATTTCGGGCTTTTTTTTTGTAGTTTAGTGTAAAAAAAAAATAGTAAAAAATTTTTTAAAATTATGGTCGAGGTTCACCCGAGAATGGTGACAATTCTGCGTCGATTCCACTTTGTTTCATGAAAATCGGTTCAGTTGAACTGGAGATATCATGGCAGCCAGTTCGAAAAACGTGGTTTCGAGATAAACGCGTTTAAAGTTTGAAGCAACGCAAAAATTACTCGTTTTAGCGCAGATCTTGCTCGACAAAGAAGGCTATATCCTCTATCCTATTTCGAATTTCAAAAAATCCTTTTAGGGGCATATTCACAACTACCCAAGCTATAAATAAATGCAAAAAAAAAGTCGAAAAAAAAGTTGCTCAATGAGCAACCCTTAAGGTGGGTCGTTTTATTCGACAAAACAAATATGATAATTTCGCTGGTCATATAAGATTCAACTATTTTTTTTTTTTTGCGAAGGAATGCCCAGGGAAGCATTAGACAAAACTGAATTTTTTCCTGCGCATTTTCGAAATAATAGGGGTATTCACAAAGGCGTCGGAAAATAGTAAAGTCGGAAAATCGGAAAATTTTATCTGTTTAAAAAGTTGTGCAAGATGGAAAATAAGTTTAAAAATTTTTTAAGAAGTCGCAATTTTCCGATTTTCCGACTTTCCAACGTATTTAACACGCCTTTGTGAATACCCCTAATGTAATTTTAAATAATCGTGGAAAGATGCTTCAAATTATTACAGACAAAATGAAATGTGTGGCGTAAACTTATTTTGTATTTTTTTAAAAATGCCATTCAAAAATTATCAAAATTGTTGTCCATTACATTTCTTTGGTTTTTAGTTTATAAACTGAGCGAAAACTACGATTGTGTAATTAACAACGATTCGTTGTATACTACGAACGTAGTTATTTTTACAGCAAAACTGTAGTACGGACGTATTAAAACATGACTTTAACAGCCATGCGTATTCTTTAGGAGCAAATTTCTCTAAACACGTATTTAAAAAACTTTTATAAAAAAACCCGTAAAATAGTTTTCATTTGACTTTAAATAACATATTTAGGATTTCTCCGTGGCGTATGGGTAGCGTATTCGCTCAGCAATCCGAAGGGCTCGAGTTCAAATCCTACAGTAGGCAAATGAAATGTGTGAAAAATGGGAATTTTTGAAGTACGTGGAAAAATATTGAAGGAAAAAAAGGACAGCTAGAATGAACAATCTAGCTTCCCAGCCGTATAAATAAAAGAGAAGAGAGGGCCTCATCGCGGCTTTTCAAAATGCCTTTTTTTTTGCATAAAATGTTAGCTTTTATTCCTGTTAGGTTTTTTAATATTATATACCTAAAAAAAATTACGCCTGCCTGACCGGGAATCGAACCCGCCGACTTGGCATTTGCTGCTACTTTCGTATTTAAACTTTTTACTACGCTTGTGGTTATTATACCCGACACACTCTGTATCAAGGGTATATTGCGTTTGTTTGGTTGTGTGTAACACCCAGAACCAGTCGAGATAGACCATACAAAATGTATATAGAAATGATCAGCGTCGCCAGGAGATTCGATTTAGACATGTCCGTCTGTCTGTCCGTCTGTCTGTTTGTATACAGTTTGCTTATCGAAGGAGTTGAGCTGTCTTGATGAAATTTGGTATGCGTGCTCACGGGGACATGAGTAGAAACAAGTTCGAGAATAGACCCGTTCGGACCATTTTTAGGGGTACCTCCAGTACAAGGGTCTGTGACGAAAATCACAAAAACTGTTCTTAAATCTAAGTTTTTCAACATATTTTGATGAAATTTGATATTTGAACATGTTTCAAGGCAAGTAAAACGATTTCAAAAAATTTAAAAAGTGGGCGTGGCAGAAGGGCGTTTTTAGAAAATTGTCTCCTACACCCGAAATTCAAATTGGACTTGAACGAAATTCGGCACCTAAGCTTCTTTTGTAGCCATAAACATTCTCCCAAACAGTTTTCTTGATCGGTCCATTGTTAAAGGTACCTCCAGTGCCAGGGTCTGTCACAAAAATGCCAAAACTGCCTCATCATCGGACTTTTTCAAAATATTTGAATGAATCTTAAAATTTGAGCCTATATTTAAGCCTTCGATTAGAATTGCAAAACAAAGAAAAAGTGGGCGTGCAAAAGCGGCGGTTTTCATGAAGCAATTAAACAAAAGTCGATATATGGGGCCCGTAATGGCCTTAAAGTCCTCTTGAATATTCTTTCTTAGTGGTCCTGTTTTTTGGGCGTGGTTCAAAAAGTATTTAAACATTTATGTCTGTGTCGGGTATTTTATTGTCAGGCTCGCCTGACTATAACATTCTTACTTGTTTTAACTACGTTAATAGAGCCAAATCATTTCTGTTCGTAGTTAAACTAACCACGTGTTCATGGGCGTAGCCAGGAATTTTTTTAGGTCTTTTTTCGAGGACAATTTCTCAAAAATCAATGAAAAAACGAGGAAATTTTTTTGAAAAAAAAAGTAGGACACATTTATTAACAATATAATATTGAGAGATACTTTAAAAGTATCATTTTTTGGTTTCTGAAAGTAGAGAAAATATCGTTAGTATATGAAATGAATCAAATCGATTTTATAAATTTTTACCATTGATTTCGCGTTTTATAAATAGCAAGGTGTCATTTTTTCGATTTTTTCAAAAATCTTCCGACAAATATGAAATCACATTTTTTTTAAAGAAAAATCTTCAGTCCTCAATTAAAAAAAAAGAATTTTTTTTTTCCATGTGTAGAAGAAGATATGGAGCTATATATGTAGCTTTTTCGGGAAAATTTATATTTATTTATGTGTCGTTTGCATACAAAGTAATTAATTAACGGGGGTTATGTTGATGTTTTTTCATGTGATTGATAAGTCTCTAAAAAAAAATATATAAATATTAAATATATCAATAAGGTTCTGGTCTGTATAGCTTTAAAACCGTCGAAATTCGGAAATGCTCATTTTGGAAATCGTTTGCCACACCCTAAAATAAACTCGATTTAATAGTTAGTCCCCATTTCGGAAAGACCTTCAATTACCTTTCAAAATTCTTTTGGCCCAAGCAAAAAGGACCAATATTATGGAAACTATCAAGGAAAAACGAAATTCCCCATACAAAAAAAATCGATGATTTCTAGTAAAAATAAGAGGAAAATCTTTTCAATTAAAATTAAGAAAAAATTTTGTTTTTTTTTCTCTTTTTATTTATTTCTAAATTTTTTATTTTTATTAATTATAGTTATATTATTAATTTATTTCATTTTTCTAAATTTTTTGTCTTCCTAATTTGTCTTCAATTTGCTTTGCTTCGCTCGAGTTTCGAACCCACGACATGTCGCGACATCCAGCGTGCTAGGCGAACGCTTTAACCATTAGGCTAAACAAACAAACCCCATTTGTTCGTTAAAATGCTCTTTTGAGCTTATGGTTATTCAGATTTTGGGAATCGTGCGTAAAGAACTTTTCACTCCAAAATTTTTTTTACTTGAAAATGAAACATTAAAAAAAATATAGTAAAAAAAAAATTATTTTACAAAAGGAAAATAAATAATAAATTTTTCATTAATTCCACATTATCTCCGTAAATACGATTCTCGGGATTTTAATATTATTATTATATTTAATATATATACATCCCAGCCTATTGAAATTTGGTGTGGGTATAGCTACTATGTAGACTTAAGCTTTGGCTCATCACACACATTAGAAAAACCCTCTTTCTCTTATTCCCATATCTGTATATAAAACTGTTTTTTTTTTTTTTTTGAAGTGAAAACTTCTATAGGCGCGTTGAGCAGGGAGCAAATCTTTAAGTTCAAAATGCATTTGTATATGTTGTAACCGTCACGGTCGTCGTGTACGTATATCTCGGCTATATTAGTGTGCGTAGCTTTCAGTGAGAAGCATTCCTAAAAAGTTTTATGTGATTCGTCGACGTAACACCCCAGTCGGCAATTTGATATTCCATGAATATCTTCTTTTGGAAATTCATTGATGACAAAGGAAAAATATTACGTCTTAAAAATTCGTGAGTGGTTAAAAACAAATTCTACGATAGCTATCATTCATTTTTATGACATCGCAATTATAATTTTGAACGACAAATTCCGCATAGAAACTATTGCAAAAATAGTAATAGCTAAACATTGCATATTCCGACTGGGATTTGATTCAACTCGCTCTTGGTTTCTCACTTTGACTTCGGTTCTCTCAGTTCATTCGATCTTCTTTCTCACTACAGCGCAAAGAGAGTATGCAAACGGTTGCCATTTAAAAAGATATAAAAGTGCCACAGCGATTCAAAAAGAGCCAATGGGAATTAAAAGGGTCCAACACTTATATTACATGTATATATGTATGTATATTGTAAAACAAAAATTTTGTGATGTGGATTAGGTCCGCTAAATCTAAATTATTTTGAGTGTTTGCACCGAAAATTTTTTGCTTTGAATTGGTCACTGAGTAATTTTTGTCGTGGCGTAATAAAGCCAAAAAAGAGCCAAATACAATGAAAACGAGCCACACCGCCGACTGTAAAATATAGTGTCAGTTTTGCGTTAAAACGCCAACTGTGGCAGCCATGAGTCATATCTGCTCAATAATGCGTGTATGTATGTTCCCAGCAGCATATAGTGTCGGCGGTGAACAAGTCCAAGCGTCTTTCATTGCGAACGCCTCAGTGATATGCTCAGCATGAGAGTGTCTGCGAGGTGGAGCGACATAGTCATGCCAATGTGTTTACATATAATTTTTAAATGCTCAGGATATCTCAATGCGCTATGCACTTTTCCTATGAACGTTTTTAGGGAACGTGTCCAAGCTACGTGACCCTTTTAGGGGGGAGGGGGGTCCTGAAAGTACTACACTTGGACAAATTGGTCACTTAAATTATTCTACGGATTGTCACCGAGGGGGGGAGGGGGGTAAAAAGTAGTAAAAAATGGTTCACGTAGTTTGGACACGTTCCCTTATGTACACATCGAATCATAGCACCGAAATTGAACATGTGGTAGGCGGTTGTAGGCGGTAGGCATTGTTGGCCGCTGGGACGGTTCATCGCTTCTGTAAGCAGCACTTTGGCCGCTGGGTACTAATAGAAAACGAAAGCTCGACGTTGTGATTCTTAGTATTGTCACTGGGCATGCAACATATTGTATTGTACATATTGTATCTCCGGTGTCCTCGGATAATGATAGAGACGACGATGAAAAATCAAATGAAACTAAAATATATAAAATATTTTCTGGCGAAAAAAACTCGTCTCATTTTTTCTAAAAACCCAATTCAAATATGAACAACTCATCGGATTTTCTTTTTCTGGGTCTTGAAATGCTCTTAAAAATCCACTCATTTACTTAAGATAGCCTAAACCTGAATACCGAATCTTCTTCGGAAATTATATGGGCTTGAAATCAAGTTTTTGTACAAAGTTGTTAAAAATTTCTTAAAATTTTTGCCTTTATCGCCCTATAGCTCCTAAGCTGTTGAACCGATTTCATCCATATGTATGAGGGATATGCTGTATATTTACTCTTCTTTTATATGAATTAAATTTTTTGAAACGGTCGAACGATAAAAACTACGACTAAAAATATTGACAAAAAATCGCAAAAACCTTTCTTAGCGAATATTTAAAAAACGCGAGCTAACTTTCAAACTTAAAGCATATATTTTGCTTCAGCGAAACAAATACGACAAAAAAAAAGTTGGTTTCAAGTCAAAGGAAAATTTAGTGTTGAGCAGTGTAATTAATTGTTAAAACTTTGTGCAGCCAGCAATATATTTCAATAATAAAATAATAAAATACTTTACATATAACATGCCTATAATTGTTTCTCTGAGTCTCATTAAATGTAAAAATCCAGATTGATTTTAATAATTTTAAATGCATTTCAAACTTCAATACACATTCTATGTTTTCACTTCCAACGGCAGTTCCATAACTGCCAACTTTTTTTTTTTTTTTGCTTCTGATTGTGTATTTAGCCGTCAAATAAAGTCGTCACTTATGGTTAAATTTTAAACATGACCACAATTCGAAATTCGCAAAAATTTGATCTTCACTATTTTGAATTGAGTATTTTTCAGCTAGACTTAATGCCCTCTTACGGTAACATTTTGACAATGATTAACATCCGCGAAATTTGCAAAATTTGATATTGACTGGACAACACAAGAATTTACCCAATACACACATTTTTTTTTTTTGCCCGACTGCAACAGAAGAAGGGTAATGTTTAAACATATTTTAGGCTGAGGAAAAGCTATGTGTGCAATCGGCTTAGCCGATGTAAATTTCTTTACTTGTTTCTTCTAATAACTATATAAAGTGCATTGCCACGCGTATTTATGCAGTAATAAGCTTGAAAACTAGTAGGGTACTGTACGGTCAAGCTTGCACCACAGTACCACTCTCACTTGTTTTTTCTAGATTTTCAATGAAATTACGATGACTACCCCATTAAAAACAAGTAAGAAAGCTAAAGTCGGTCAAGCCCGACTTTGAAATACCCAGCGTCCCGACATTACGAGCGCACTATGTTTGCTTCTCTATTTGTGGGCGTGGCAGTGGGAGGGCAACATATATTATTTCCCTACACCTTTCATTCGCCTTGGTGAAACCTATGTTGCGAGTTTGAAGCTTCTACTTCTTTTACTTCGGAAGTTACGAAAAATCTTCATTTGTGGGCGTGGCAGTGGGCGGGCCGCATAAAATTTTTTTCCTACACCTTTCATTCGCCATGGTGAACCTATGTTGCGAGTTTGAAGCTTCTACTTCTTTTACTTCGGAAGTTACGAAAAATCTTCATTTGTGGGCGTGGCAGTGGGCGGGCCGCATAAAATTTTTTCCTACACCTTTCGTTTGCCTTGGTGAACCTATGTTGCGAATTCGAAGCTTCTACGCCTTTTACTTCGGAAGTTACGAAAAAACTTCATTTGTGGGCGTGGCAGTGGGCGGGCCATAAAAAAAATTTTCCTACACCTTTCATTTGCCTTGGTGAACCTATGTTGCGAATTTGAAGCTTCTACGCCTTTTACTTCGGAAGTTATGAAAATTCTCTATTTGTGGGCGTGGCAGTGGGCGGGCTACATAAATTTTTGTTCCTACACCTCTCATTTGCCTTAGGCAACCTATGCTGCGAATTTGAAGCTTCTACGCTTTTACTTCACAAGTTACGATAAGCCCTTATTTTTGGGCTTATTTGTGGCGTGGCTCGAGGAGGGCGGCGTCCATTTTTTGCCAGGATATGTCTCTTTTCGTAGTTTACCAGTACACCAAATATCAATGGAATGTGTTGACTGGTTCGCAAGTTACAAGCATTTTACTGAAAACACATTATATTCATTTGTGGGCGTGGCAGTGGGCGGATGTCTCCCATTTTTACTTAGGATCATACTCGGATCCCGATATACCTGTGTGTCAAATTTCGACTTGATTGGTCCAGCCGTTTCGGAGGAGATCCGACCACGGACGGACGGACAGACGGACAGACGGACAGACGGACGGACGGACGGACGGACGGACGGACAGACGGACAGACGGACAGACGGACATGTCTAAATCGATTCAGTTTTTGATCCTGATCATTTCTATATATATTTTTCTATAGCTCCGGAGCTTAATTCTCCCTGTTACAAGATTTGCACAAAACTAATATACCCCGCTTACGCTGGGTATAAAAAACGGGGAACTCCGTCTCAATAAAATTAAGATGATTTCTAGTAAAACAAGAGGAAATCTTCTCAATTAAATTAAGATGATTTCTAGTTAAAAATAAGAGGGAATTTCTTTTCAATTAAAATTAAGATGACACCCCATAAAAACTAGAAGTTTTGCAACTGAATAATTTTACGATGATAATCGGTTAGAAACAAGCAGTTTTGCCTCTCATTTGCACTTTTTATGACATAAAAAGAGAAGAAGAAGAAAGAATAAGAAGTTTCCCCCTTATTTTTACTAGATTTCCTTTTCATAAATTAAGATGATTTGTAAGCATAAAATTAAGATGACTTTCTACTAAATATTTCTTCACTCTTTTCCCCTGTCACTCTCCTTGGTCGACATGCAATTTAAGATGGAAATCCTCTTAAATTTAGGGACATTTTTCGCTCT